>NPHX01000614.1:699682-711838 GCA_002271815.1 Eimeria falciformis
GGGGGGCAGGCAGATAGACAGGCAGCTGTGCTGCGTGGGTGTGGCCTCGTGCAGGTGGCGGTGGACATGCGAAATGTGGAGGCGCTGAGGGGCGCCTTAAAGACCGCGGGTTTGAAGGAAGAGTACGTTTTAATGCGATGTGTGCCACTCTGGGGAAAGTAGTCCTTTAATACATTTGGGAAACTGAAGTGACGCGTACCAAATCGCGAATGCTAATGCGGTGTATGTACACCTGCAGCCTCCCAACGCTTTTCCTCTGCGAATGCGTTCTTATCTACCTGCGCGTCGAAGAGGCAGACGCCGTGAGACCGCGACATACTCGCCATTCACGGTTTTATTTTGTGTTATTTAATGGCTCAAATCCCATTAAGGATTTGTTCTGATGTGTAGTTAAAAACATCTTTCAAGTGGACATACAGTGCAAACAGGAACAGCGCACCCAGCAGAGCGTGCAGATATTCCTTCACGTCGCCTGTTGCGAATTTTCATGAATTTTTGAAACTTTTCGTGCAAATTTCAAAATGGGTTTTGCAGGTCTTGCGGTGGGCATCTGAAGCGGCTCCGCTGGCCCCCAGCGCCCTCATCATTTATGAACAATTCAACCCCAACGACTCCTTCGGCCAGGTGATGACTCGCAATCTTCAGGTCTGTCTGTCGCGCTGGCCAGTCCTCTCGTGCCAATGGCGTTAGCTTGGTTTGTAAGAGTTCATTTGCCATGGAAAACGTGCATGCAGCAAGTGGTTTTTTGAAAGCCCCAAAATACTTGTGCAGACTGCTGCGAGTGAATGTTCGCTGATGCAGATGCGGAACTGCCCCTTGCTGACCATCACAAAGTATCCCACACTCGACGCACAGAAAGCACGGTGCGCCTGATGGCAGAGAGAATGCACTGTACAGACACCCAAGGTGTGAGGTTCGGGGAGTTGTGCATAAAATCCGCAAAACGCGGAAAAGGAAATTCATTAAAAGATTTTCATGGCGAAATATTTTTAAAAGAATTTAAAAGCTCTCTTGCGGCGCCGACGATAAATGAATTATATTTTTCACAAAATAGAAAAGAGGCGATTGTTCGTTCTGCACGAAAATGCAGAGGGTTTTGAATGAAGGAGGCTCTGCCGCCAGCCCCAGAGGAGAAAGCCACGGTGGCAAAAAGTTGCATGCGCATGTCTTCTGTCTTTACAAAGTACAATAAATAAGGAGAGGCTTGATGGCCGAATGAACTTGCAGAGAGACACAAACCAGCCCATTTTCGTTGTCAGCAGTTTTCGTTTCTGTTCAGGTTTGTTGAACAGGGCTGGGCAGGGAGCAGCGTGGCCGACATGCGCTACGTGTATGAAAAGTTTTTGTCCAAAGCAGAAAGAAACCGCGTGCAGGTAAGATCAGAAAAAGCGAATATCAGAATATTTGAATGGCCTCCTCGTCTCGCCAGTGTCTGCTTTCTTCCTACTCTAATATTATTGTAAAGTGTCACGGGGCTGGCAGGCGCTCGAAAACTGCATGCAATTCTGATGGTGTATGCTGCACATGCAGGTTCTGGAGATCTTCGATGAGCTGGAAGAGTGGTGGCTAATTCAGAGTCATTACTTTCTCGGCGTTCTCGTGCGGCATGCGCCTCCCCAGGTGCGTCGCGGTGTATGTACACCAACGAACGTTGTTGAAAACCGATCTTCTGCTGTACGGACGGGACTTGGCTGCGACAGGCAGACCGAGCCATGCGCATGCAGACGCTGCTGCTTCCTCTTGTTGCAGGCTGGAGGCGCCACTTTGGCCAGTTTGATAGATGTTTTTGAAAAACGCTCTGAGACAAAACTGTAAAAGGACAAATCAGCTGGTTGGAATCGATGCATCCAGCTGGTCGCAGATCGTCTGGGTCAGCGGGATACTTAAACACGAAATGTCCTCCCGCATGTGATTCAAGTTGGTCGTTCCGGTGAGAGGAGCAATCCCTCTCTCCATCAAATAACGAAACCAGAGCTGCGCAACCCACCGCACAAAAGAATAACACGAAATGAATGGAATATTTTGAATTTTCATGAACATTTCTGCGGTGTACATACACACCCGAGCACATCCTCCCAACACCAACGCGCAGTCAACCCGTCATTAGTGGAAAGAGACGAAAGGCAAGGAGGACAACCAAACGCTTTGCTTCACATGGCCGCACTTGCGCATGCCAATCCCACAAAAGTGCAAACAGCCTTCCACCCCGAATCGAGCCCGCTAAAACCGCAGGAATGGATGAGGTGTATTAATATGAATGACGTGTACTGAGCCATTTATGTGAATGAGGTGTATTAATATGAATGTGATGTGTTAATATGAATGTGATGTGTTAATGTGAATGATGTGTTTTAATGTGAATGATGTGTATTAATGTGAATGATGTGTATTAATGTGAATGTGGTGTATTAATATGAATGAGGTGTGTGGCACCACTTATATGAATGAGGTGCATTCAACCGCCCCACAGGGCTTATGCATCCATTATGAGGTGTGTTCACCCATTTATATAAATTAAATGTATTTAATTTTTTACACAAGCGGCTGTCGGCCAAGCTAAGCCAGACTTGTTTAAAATTGGCTCGTCAGTTAGCCGAAGCTTCACTTGTTTTTCGGGGTTTCCCCTTAAACTTTGTGCTGATGGAGCATTTCATGCTTTTAAATTCAAAAAGGGCTCTGTTCCCTTGCTCACCTGCTGAGGGGTGCACTTGAGGCGAGCAGCTGACTCGGTGATCACGGGATCTCGGAGGACGTGGGGGTTGGCGGTTAGCGTCCAAAAGCTTTGATACGTTATGGCATTCTTACAGCACCAGGCTCGCAAGGCTGCGTCGTAGCCAGTGGCAGGATAAAAGCGGTTTTGAATGAGTACGGGTTTCACGCGAGCTGCTGCATGCAGCTGCTGGAGGTCTTGAAGCGAATAACAATTGCTTATTCCTAAGACCCCCACGTGCCCGCAGTCTACCGCAGCCTCTAAACCGCGCCAGGCTTCCAGTGTCTGTTGAGGTGTGTCTAAGGGAGAGTGCAAGAGCACTGAGTCAATGTACGAAACATTCAACTCTTCCAACGAAACCTGAGACGAAATGCCATGAGCAGAGAAATACAAATGTTGTCCTTGATCTCTGGTTCTGATAATTGGCTTTTTTGAGGGGTTGCCCTCGGGCTACGCTCCTTTATGCTGTCGCCAATGCACAGCTAGCTGACACTGCTAGCACAGCTAGCTGACACTGCTAGCACAGCGAATTCAGGAACGGAGAAATTTTCTGGGAAGCCCTGCAGAGTTGGCCCCTCTGGCTGGCTTTAAGGGGAGTTGCATGCGCTTACCTTGATGCTGTGGAGGACCTGTTCACGGATTGGGAGTTGGGGATTGTAAGGAATGTTTCGCGGGTCTTGTCCCCCCACCGGAGTGAATTTTGTTTGAATGAATACATCCTGTCTCTTTATGCCCATTTGGGAAACCGCCTCTGCTATTGCCTCCCCAAGGCCGCGTTGGTTGTAGTGTTTCGGCTGGCATGCTGTATCAAAACCCCTGAAACCTTCTCTTAACGCCATTAAGCAAAGCTCCTTAGTGCGTCCTTTCTTCCACGCAGTTCCATAAATCATCCTCGGCATTTTAACAGGGGGAATTCCACTAGCTGCGGCCGTCGCATCTGCTGAAGCTGTGGCTGCGCTTGCAGCGCTGGCTGCGGAGGTTTTGCCGAGTGTAATGAAGGGGCTAAGGGGGGGAAGATGCGCCATTAGTAAGGGTTAGTCTATGGAAGCCAAACGCATGCAGAGCGGTGACAGTCGGTTAGAAAGAAGCAGAAGCAGCTGTTTCTGGAGAGGCAGGATGACGGCTGAGACCAGAGTGGCCCTTGAGTACTCCACACTGTTGATACACCGCACACAATGTGCTGGCTGGTGCTTGATAAGGCGCGATCCAGTGAATCACTTCATTTGTAGTGTTAGGGTACTGCTGCGGCGTGTTCACTTGCGTGTTCAGCCGCACGAGCGCTCAAATTGCCACCCCACGGCCGACAGCCGGAAAGGTATAAATCTATAAAGCCGCAGCTCTACAGAACTTTATCTCCCCATAAATCGATTTTTTCACAGAATCAGGAACATGGTCGAGGTGTGTTTTTGCTGGTAAGATACTAGCGCCTCAGTCGCACCCTAAAGGTGCTTTAGGAATCCCCAGAAAACAGAGCTCGCGTTGCAGTGGGACCATCGGGCTTTTTACACATTTCCCCTCCTGCTTTTCCAAAAAAAGTTTATTAACGGCATATTTATTTGAGAGATTTTAACAATTTCAGAAGAAGGCCAGCAGACAGCCTGTGCTAGCCTCAGCCCCATGTTATATGGATATTTTTCATGCACAGGCAAGGGGCTGGCTTCAACTTAACTCCGGGTAAGCGAGTTGCTGCCTGAGTTGCACTGGGAGAAAAAGACAACGAGCCCACAGCTACCCTCTGCTGTGGGCAGAGGGAAACAGCAGCAGCTAACCGAATTTCACCGAGGGCGAGACTGGCAGCCTCGAGCTATGGCTGGCTTTCTCACAATAGCCCAAGACTTCAACAATGGCGCGTTTTACGGCTGCATTTATTGTGCCACGACTGCTTTGTGTTCGATCGCGCCCGTTACTCAGAGTGGCGCCTTCAAGTAGACCTGCAGTGACACCTTTTGGTGAATTACGTTGGCTCCATGGCAACGCGAATTCAGACAGAAATGAAATCCCTCGGGCCTTGACCTCGCAACAGAAACGGATTCTCTACCGTAGCAAGCAGGTAACAGGCGCGAGTTGCTGCGTTGAGCTGACGCGTGGTGTAGCTGATGTGCTGAAAAAATCTAGGTGCTACTGAACTGACACCAGTGGCACGCACTTGGCTGCAGATTAATATCCAGAGATGCGTGCTTGTTTACAGCGTGGTTGGGTTGAACTTGACCTAATAATCGGCGCCTTCACAGAGAGGTGCATCGAGAAACTTTCCCTAGAGGTAAGCTCACTTTTGTAGCCTCCCAGCAGCGCTGGCTCTCGTATGCCAGTGGAGTGTACAGGGACCTCCTGCTGGAGTTTTTGCTGCCTTGGGTAAGAATCCGAGCTCGAACGTTCTATTTGTTTTAATTTGCGGTTTCAGGATCTTTCGGAGCTGGAGAAGGTCCTTGAGGAAGAAAACGCTGTGCTCTATGGATGCCTTGTGGGTACCAACGGCACCTACGATGAACCCCCACAGCACCTGCGGGATTCGAATATGTTTCAATTGCTTAGAAACTTCGCCATTAAGGAATATCCCGACGTTGCCGCATTGGAATCGAAGCAAAAAGAATAAAATTCAACAAACACCAAGACCTTCTTTGCCGCCACAGTCTGCAGCTTCCCACGAGAATTTGTAACGATTGGCATTTCTAGTTGCAGTGAACACAATAGGCGATAATTCCTTCTCCCGCTCTATTGGAAATTTCTTGTGGCAAATCCAAGTCAATATTGGCGAGACGAGGCGCTGGGCAGAAGTTTGAATCCCGTAATTGTGCGAGTTGGGGGTTATTTCCAACCAGTGGATGGATTCATGATATTTGCTTCTGCTGTGGTGGTAGTAGTAACTTGGTGAGGTACGCGAGCGGGTGGCTCTTTTTGGTCAGGCGAGTTTTCCTGACTCATCGATGCGTTTATTTCTTCATGGACAAATCGCTGTATCATCAGAGGCAGGTCCTTCAAAACATCCAATCTAAACATTTTCAGGTGTTCAGATTGGATGGGCTTGAAATCCGATGTGTAATGATGCATGGGAAGCTGCATAGGGACTCACGTATATGTAGCACGCGTTCGGCGAAGCTTTATTAGTTGCCGTCTGGCAAGTTGAATTTTAATTTGCCTACAAGAGTGACGAACCCATCATGTAGTACCTCCAATTTGGATGGACTTCTGAGAATAGTTCTTCTGCTTTTTGCAGTCGATCGGATATGCTGTTTTAGGGCAGTGGTTAGTGGTATATGCTTAAAGGAATTTTTTTAATTCTGTACCCTGGCAGCAAACCCCTTTTGGACTCTGTCATCACGGGCATGTCCGAGAGCGGTAGGCCGTGGAAAAGCACTGCTTCATCTGGTGCAGGAAGCGGCAAAAGAATTGCAGTTGGAACGGAGAAGTCTTGAAAATCTAAACGGCATTATTATTTCGAAGTGAGGGGTCCGATTTGGTATGAAAAGTGCCCACAGAAACCCTTTCCTTTTCTTGCTGGGAATGCGTAGGTCATGGCAACAAGAAATCCATGAGGGTCGAAATCCGTCAGCACGAAAATTGGAACATCTTCTTCAAGCCGCCGGCGGAGATGCCATACGACGCTCCTTGAGCTAATATCTGAAACCGAATACCATGTGTTTGAAATTGTGGCTGTTCTGTTCATGAAATCCCCTTTAACAAAGCACGCCATACAGATTAACGATGCACATTCCACGGAAACGTAAAAACAATGGATCAACATGCAGCACAAACGAAGTGTACCAGAGGCAAACATTTACCTGGGAATCCTTTTCCTGTAACAAGCACACAAGGACCGTATCTGTTGATCATGAGCAAATGGACCATAAAATTACCATAAATTAAAGCGCACTGATTAGGTTAACGAACCGTTCAATGAAGCAGGCATCGAGTAGAGAGTAGAATACAGTTTCTTTTTCCAAAACCTGGATGAGGCAGGATGTAGCAATCGTGAAATCTGGCATGACTTACTTCTCTCACCAGCACAAATTTGATGTCGGGATTTGCATGCAGCACATCTGCAACTCCTATGGCTGATACAAGATGGCCTCTGCTCTGGATCAGCTTGTTTTCATCGAATTGACACGAAGTTGAATTTACGGATGGATACCTCGAGTGGATTGCTGCATTCGGATTCAATCAATCCACCACCTAACCTTTTCAATAAAAAACAAGTGACATTATAAAGGAAAAACGACGACGTACTTGTCTTTTCTTGAATGGTCACAGGGCCCCGAATGATGCACTTGGCTGTGCTGGTGATACGCAAGGCGTCACGCGGTACCTGCAGGTGTTGCGTGAGAGCCGCGACCCCTCTGTCGATTACCCGCTGATGCTGTGCTATGCTAATATTCGAGTAGTACAGTTGACGCAGCGTGGCATATCGGCCCTCTGCATGCATTGATAAGACACTGCGCATGATTGCCAAGAGGTTGGCAGATCGTGGAATTGATGAGTGGGTTAGCGGCTGGAATAGCGCAAGGATAGTTGAGACAGTGCCAAGTTGTTCAGCTTCTCCACATGCACGAGAGATGAACGGATATTCCTTTTGGCTGCAAGCATTTTCAGGCCTGTTGGTTTTTTCTTTGAACTCAGCAACAGATAGGTAGTGGAGGAAAGATAACGCTAAAGATTCGATCTGTGATATAATAACCTCAGGCGACGCTATGCTAGCATCAGGAACACTGCACTCGCTTTCTTCCTGCATTGCCGCCGACAGAGTTTTCTTTGAAGCGGTCAAAATCCATGCATCGGTAGTAATCGTGCCGCACCCCACAGTTGCACCTCTAGCCGTGTGTACACCACAAAACTGAATGCTGTGTTATGGCTAAAGCGGTCAAAATCAAAGTATCAGTAGTAGTCGTGCCGCACCCCACTGTGGCAGCTCTAGCCATGTGTACACCACAAATGTGACTGGTGTGTTATGCCGAGTCTGACATATCGCAACTCTGTAAAGACTCCGCATCGTCACATTTAATGAAAAACGCAAAATTTAGTGCTTGGATTTTTCGCAAAACTTTCATAAGTGCTCAGATACACGGGTGTTGCCGATGTTACGGTCTACTTCAGACGCTTCTCCACTGGTCGGATTTTTTTGGATAGTGCACCTGCCGTCTAAAAACAAATTCAATTAGGACTGGGACTAGTAAAAAATTAGTGGAAGGCTGCTTGTGAATAACGCCTCATCTGTCCCACCTTTTCTACTGCGGTTGCATGCGTTGACCCGCGAGTTTACCTAGCGGAACGGCAGTGGTCTCATCAACAAACCGTTTTAATTTAAATTGCAATTGTCATTTTCCTCTTGTCAAAGTTTAGACAAGCAGCCTGATGCCCTGCGCCTTAAGTGAAACGCCCTACTAGATGGGGGCCCCTCTCTACAGCTGCTCGTTGTCTTCTGTATTGGCATTTCTGCCTACAACAGAGCCCTAGGGACTTATGTTGGATAAGGAGCTTTACCTGTTTATGTAATGGCATGAACTACTTTGCAACTCCTCGTCACGATTCCTCCGTCATGCCAATTCAACTCTGGACTAAATGCTTACCGCCACTCAGTTAAAGACGCTGCCTTGTCTCGCTCCACTCTTAGCTACCCACGTTTTGCACACGTGCTCACATTACTCCCCGACGCTTTCTACGATACGTCGTACATCGTTACCTCCTCTTCTCGTGTTGTTACTGGAATACAAGAAAGAAGCGAAAGATCTTCGTGTTGACAGCAGAAGAGGCCGCATACCTCGGCAACACCCGGGTGCCGCGCACCCCCGCCGCTGAGGCCTTGACGGCAGTGGCGGTCTGCCTTTGTGAGAGGAGCGGAATGCAGAGAACGGCCAAAGGAAAATGCAGCTGTTGCCGGTTTCGCCCTGTACCGGCCGTAATGAGGGGCTGCATAGGCAAGACGCTGGCAGTAAACACAGCAGCAGCACCCTCGGCAGCACCCTCACAATGAGCTCCAGCGGATTGCGTCCAAGAGCCTCTGGCCCGCAGATGGCTTCTAATGCTGTGCCCTTAACGGCAGACAGAAGGCAGCCGCCGGCCGCATCTCAAGAGGCCCCTGGCCATGCAGTGTCTCGGGAGCTGCCCGGTCTTTCCCACCAGGAAGTTCATGCTGATTCGGACCAGCGCTCTTTGCCTCGCCACCATGGGGGAGAACAGCAGCCGCACAGCACTGCTAAACCCATGAGACACAACAGCCCAACATTCAACGCCAGCAGCACAGTCAGCGGCTTGGGTGATTGTATAGCCTGCGTAAACAGCGACAACAGTAATGGCATATCTGCAGCGTTGCGTGCCCGGGCTGCGGAGGTCTGCCGCCGTCCTGAGGTGTATGACCAGCTCTTTCTGATGCTTCGGTCATCGCAAGGACAACTTGCAGCGGCTTGTATTCAGCAGTTGCCTCCTCATAATTATATGGGTCTCCGAGACGCCACGGGGCACACCCTTCTCCACTGGGCAGCTCTTTGCAACGAGCGCAACGTCATGCTGCTTCTCCTTAAGGCCGGTAAGTTTCTCTCTGTTGCAGCTGTGCCACTTCATCTAGCCAAGCTGTAGGATGGTATTATTATATTCAAGGGAATATATTTATTTTAAAATTATTTTTCTGTTTAATAGTGGATTTGATCTTGGCTGGTGGGAATGTTTTATTGCGTCTTTCTTTCTGAATTGCAGGAGCAGATGTGAACGCTCGGGCGACCGATTCCCAGCAGACTCCCTTGATGTGGGCAATAACCAAAGACAATGCTTCTGCAGGTCGGATCCTCTTAGAGCATGGCGCAGCGCTTTACGAGGACCAGCTGAAGGCCAACTCCACAGGGCCCCCGGGGGCCCCTGATAACTCGAACGGACAGCAGCAGCCGCAAAGGCCAGGAGAGTACGGCACGCAGCTGCTGGGGCAACGCACGCTGCTGCACGACTCGAAGGGAGGCACATGCTGCACTTTAGCTGCACAACACAACGCGCCGAAGTGCGTCTTGCTGCTCGCCAAGCTCCTTGGCCCTGCGGCTTTTGCAGTTCGAGATGCGAGCGGCTGCACACCAGCCCACTGGGCTGCCTATAAGGTAAGCAATTCCCTCAACCCTCCACTCCTGACCCGCAAGTGAAATTTGGGACGATGGAGGCATTAGCAATGCGGGTTGGAGGTGATAAGGCCATCGGGACTTTTTCGAGAGCCACAGGAAGGGACGTGAAGAAGCCTCGCTCTTATAATCAAGTGGTGCTAGAGTATGCTGCTATTCGCGTGTTGACTAGCAGTATGGTGTGTAACAACACCACACGGTACTATCTATGTCCCAGCATCTTGTAGGCCTATGTATACATATATATATACATACATATTGTGGTTGCTGGGCTGTGGTGCTCCAGGGCCACTCTTTGGTGCTGCGTTTGCTCTTGTATCTTGATGTCGACGTAACTGCTGTTGATTTGTTCGGCTGTCTTCCCCTTCACCGGGCTGCCGAGGGTGGCCACTTCGAAACGTTTTTGTGGGTTTTTGCTACCGCACGAAGCTCCAGCTAAATATTCCTAACTTTATACATTGCTTTTATTCTTTTAGCTACTTCTTCACAAATAAATAAATAAGTAAATAAATAAATAAAACAATATATATATAGTTTTTATTCTTTGTTGGTTTCAGAGCGCTTGTAGAGGAAGGAGGACTCGACCCCAATGAACGCACCACGAAGACACGTCTGGTAGGGAACCAGCAGGCACAAGTGCAATGGTGCTGTGTCACACACTTGACGAATCGATTGCATTCCTGCTGCGATGTCCATACACCTGGAGAACGTAGGGCTGTGACACTGGCTGTAAAGTGGGACATTTTTATTTTTCCCTGTGGGCTGCAGACGTCTCTGGACATGTTGTCAGCCACCAAGACACCAAATACCGATCTCGTTGCGTACCTGAAAAAACATCAAGAAAACAAACCCCAACGCGAAGGACCTAACCGCCACATTCTGACAGACGAAGATATGCGGGTGCGTTCGTTTTAGGGCTGGTTCCGTAGTCTGTCTCTTTCTGTCTCTTTCTCCCTCATTATTTCTCTCTTTCTGGCTCCCTTTCCGTCTTTCTGGTACCGGCGTTTAGGGCGCGTAACATTTAAATACTGAATATATTTCCGCAAGACTCCGATGAATGTGCGACGCAGCCGCCACCGTCCTGTCGCCCGTCTTTGTTGTGTCGGCTCTTCACGGATTGCCGTGGGGGATACAGGCTAAAGCTTCCCCCTTTCCTGGCCCTCTGTGGTCTGGCGCTGCTACTGGTAGTCTACTCACGTTCGGTAGGCTCCTCCATTTCTAAGAAGTATTTAACTTGCAATGAATTGGAATTCACGTCGATTCTCCTCATGAACCCCAGAGCCTCAACTGAAGAGGCGACAATAAAACTCGTGTCTAGACCTTCTCATTTGTGTTCTAGGATGCGGAATGAGCCTTTTGTTTTACTGGTTTGCCTGTGTTATGATTTCTGCAGTTCGACCCTCTTTACCTCCCGGCTACCCCTGCAAGTGTTGCGGCGGTTGGCGAGGCGGCAGGGGCCTGGGCAGGCGGCTGGTTTTCCTGGCTGTGTGTGTTAGGAAAGGTTGGGTTGTATACTGGGCTGCTGCTGAATGTAGTGTTGATTTGCTCGAACCCTGGAATACTCCCCAAACGGCCGAAGGGAGATTCGTCGGTGGAGGAACTGATGGACGTGAGTTCTGCTGCGTGACTTTGGGACGCTGTTGGCTTTCTTTGCCTTTAGAGGCTAGCAAATAAAGGAGATGAGCTGCGAGCCAGAAAATACACTTGGGTCTGTAGGCAGTTCTGCGGGTTAGAGCTTTCTTCAGTATAAAAGACACGCGAGGGAACACGAAAAATATAAGTTGATGGGGAACCAGCTAATTATAAAATCTTGCAGTCTGAAAAATGAGCTCACTTGTCGTCTAGTGCGTTTTGAGGCCTCCCTTTGTTCTTCCTAGAAAAGCAGGAAAGCTTGAATGCACGCATTTTTCTTGTGTCGGCTCTGCTTTGTGCTGCGCAGCTGCTGGCTGCGCCTGAGACCCCCTCAGAAGCCATTGATGAAATTGACTTGCAGCGGCTCTGCTACAGCTGCTGGGTGTACCGGCCGATCCGCACGAAACACTGCAGGTAAAGGGAAAGCTGTGTTTTCTCGCCGCCGTCGACTTCATGACACCTACGCAATAAAATACACAACTGGCATGCAGCTTGCTGGTTTCTTTCTTTACGTTGAACTCTTGCAGGGTTTGTGATCGGTGCGTAGAGGGATTCGACCACCACTGCCCATGGATCGCCAACTGCGTTGGCTATGGAAATGCGCGTTGCCTTACAGCTTGGCTCTTATGCGTGTGCTGCACCCAAGTGAGTGGTCTTCATGGGGTGGATGTGCCTCATCTTTTTCCGTACCAATAATATATATATATATATATATATATATAT
>NPHX01000614.1:711983-769847 GCA_002271815.1 Eimeria falciformis
TACAATAGTGGAGAATTTGTTTGCAAGTACATTCAATACTGTATCAAGGGAATAGCTCAGTGGCTTCTGGGTCTCGCCTTCATGGTTTGATCTTAAGGACCTAAGACCTACAGCAGCTGGCCGAGCTGACGTGGTGCCCGCCATTTGTGGTTCATTTCTGCAGATACTGCATCTCTATCTTTGCTGCTGGTGTTACTTACTTCATGTGAAGGCCGAAGGCTTCCTGCAAGGCAGCATGGCGTTGTTTTATCACGACCCCTTCCTCGCCATGGTAATAAAATATCCTTAATTATAATAATTGAAAATATGGTGGCATCAAGTGCATCGGAGGTTATCTTAAGAGGACAGATGAGAAGCCTCTGGGTCCAGCCTGCCTTTTGAACTTGGCATTAGTAACGATTAGGGTCTGCAGTACAAGGAAGGATTCAACTTAACTCTACTTGTAGTACGGAATGACGCAACCGCAGGCAATGTACATTCTCCCCTTTGTAGTTTTCCGATCCTTTGCGTTCCTCTGGGCCCATCTGCGAAACGTCGCGAACAACATGACAATGAATGAGATGCTTAACAGAGAAAGGTAATTCCCGCATCGACGTAGAACGCCGTTGTCACATAAAAGTTTCTTTTTACTACTCATGGATATTGCACATTCACACAGCGGCCTAATAATACCATTGAGTGCCACCCGCTTGTAGCAGTGCTTGTGTGGCTGCAGATACAGGTATTTGTGGAGGCGGGTCGGCGTGATGACGCGGCACGGAATGCGTTGGCAAAAGACATTCAACCCTTTAAGCAAAGGCGTAAGCCGCGCATGCACTGTTGGAAGTGGTGGCACACACCAGTATCGCTTCCAACTTCGATTTATAGGCTAAGAGGTGCCGCGATCACCAGTAAAAACGGCTTCATTAGCACGCCTGTTTCGACCGAAGACATGGGTGACCCGTTAGAGGCTGAGAGAAATTAAGGGCTGAAACCTGAAAGAGTTGCTTTCTGGTTTATGCGTAACAGGCATGGCGCAACTGCTGGGATTTTTGGATGGGCCGACGTTCTCTGTATTCCAGGGAGCTTCCCTTTGTGCAGCTTAACCGCAGTGCCAGTCCCATCCCCGACGGTTCATCCCTGCAGTTCTTCCAGCGGCTGGGGGGAATTCTCTGCCGCTGTCGGCGGCCTATGGCTACAGGCCCAGCTGCTGTTGAGCCAGTCGGCGTCCAACTGGCTCGCATGCCGGCTGAAATCCGCAAGCAGGCATAGCGTAGGCCTTCAAGGTCCTGCTAAAGGGGGCATTGCCCAGCCAGTCTTACCCACAGACGTTGTGGTAGTGGTGGTTCGTGAGAAACCGGTTGCAGTTGTATGTGAAATAGATATAAATGCATACTAATCCTGCAATCCAAGTTAAAAAAGTACATTTACTGAACAGTCTGCTAAGATACGGGTGTAGGAACCCCAAAACACCCTTGTAACACTGCGTCAACAGCTCAGCAGCCTGGGGACTGTCTTCTGCACGCCGGTGCGGTAAGGCTGCATACCCTAGGAAACAACAGGTATTGTGAATTGTTGTATAGCACGCAACTACGTGGTGAATTGCTTCGTGCCGAACTCAGTTACAGCCTGGTAATCTCGGCGTAACGAATGTGTGGCTCAGGGAAGGCGCTGCTAGCTCGGACTTCTGCTGTGCAAATTACTGGTTGGAGAGTCGCAGCAAATGGTGCTAGCCGATCAGCAGACGAAATGAGCTCCACCTTCGTCGTTACTCTTCACTAGCACCATAAGATGGCTGGGCATGCACAAAGAAATGCTGCCATTGGGCAGTGGCACTGGAGGTCTGTACTCCAAGCAACGAGTTCTGGTTTCGGCAGTGGGGCGTCACCGCGCCACTTAACCAACGGCCGCAGCTGTGCAAAGATACACAGACTTTATTGCGCATTAAATGTGCGCAGGCTAATCCATGCTTTCTTCAACGCAGGTGTGCAGAGATGAAATCTTGGGGTGGCAAGCAAAGGTCCCATGCATGCTACGAGGCTTCTGACGAGCTTAGGTGTCACTTGCGGGAAGTGCGTTTAGCAGCAGGAAGGTCTGGACCGCAATTTCAGACGAAGAGAAAGAAAACCCCCTCGACACATGGCATGCACAGACATAGCGACACTCGACATCGTATTCCGTTTGGAACCTAGACATCCTCATTCCTCAACTTTGCATACTTCTTGAAACCTAAACATACCCACTCCCCAAATCTTGAACATTTACTTTTGAACCCTCGAGGAACTTGTACACTTTGGTGGACCAGGGCGAGGCTACCTGCATCGCATGGCAGCCATTTTGCAAACATATCGTTTCATTTCTTCTTTATTAGCATTGGAAAAGACGTGAAGAAGCCTGCAGAAACCCTTTACACCGCCGTCAGCCGAATACTATAAGGTCCTATTCAAACATTTCGCCATCGAGAGCAGCACGCGGTCTCAATGGAAAAAACAACTGAAATAGTTCCACAAGTTTAACAACAGTCGTTATTTAGTTGTGCTACTTTCTAGCTTTGCTCACTAGGAAGATGCGACAGCGACACACCAAGCACACGCCTGTACTGAAACTAGGAATTTTAAGACGCTCTCTAGGCGTTTAGCGACGCAAGCGTTGCAAAGCATTTTAAATAGAAATAGATATGATTTGTTTGTAAGCGCAACAAAACGTTGCTAATACATAAAGTCTGACTGGACAAACGGAAGTGGACGACGAGGGTATCGATCCCTCTACCTCTCGCATGCTAAGCGAGCGCTCTACCATTTGAGCTAGACGCCCTCCGTGGGAGGCGGAATAGCGTTGAGGAAGTTGTAGAATGTGTGTGAGCAATTTTTAAAAGTGGATAGCAAGGATGCGCGATACAAGCGGAACATTTGTATGTCTTGCCATAACATGTAACTTTTGCAGGAGCGTTACGGCATGGTTTCCTCTCCTTGTATGCTAATTAACACTCACCTGGTCTTCCACCTTATCCAACCGAGACTAATTAGTTCAACTATAATGGTTTTCAACCTTGCAAACAGTAGCCGTATGTCCTTCATTAATAAGTGCTAAAAAACTCTTCTTAGCATTAAACCCTGTAATTTGCAACTAAACCCCTCAAAACAAAACTCAAACGATTATAAGCAGATAAATTGCCCCAACACATGCCCATCTTTGCCGTCTCATTGTTGTTGGGGGTTCGGAACTCAGACAACGCACCTGAATGTTCCCCATCTCCCCCATGCCTTCGGCCCTGCTCCTTAGGTCCTCACATTCTTGCTTCAAGCCTTCCAGACGGCAAAGAGAGGCTCCCTGGGTGCAGCGAGCCAAGATACGAAATGCTTCAGCCAGCGCGCAGTAAAGTTAGCTAGGCTACTCCAACAATCACTACGGCTGTCACATGTTGGTTAGAAACAATTACGTTACCCAACTGATGAGCAATCACTATTAAGCCGAAGGCGCGCATTAGCACGTTACAATTCTACCTCCTTTCCTTTACAGGCTTTCCTCATCCGAATAACTTCTAGGCGATTGAAGAGTTCCAGCTGCAGCCCCCGTGTGCTGCATCCAGTCCTGCTACCTCGGAACTCCCTTCGTGCTCTCACCCCTACTACTACCAACTAAAAGTAAAGTCAATTGCATTAATTATTCCCATCATTTCAAGCTTGCAAATGAGTACGCGGCAACATTAAGAACTATCGTCAGAGGAAGGCTAAAGTAATAGTCCCCATCCATTCGAGGGTCTATACCATCAACTTTCATTTCCAGCTGCCTGCACTAGCCTCCTCAACATTTTCTATTAATAGGCACCAGTATGCGGCAGCCAACGACTCACTCTGCATTCCCGTCTGCTTCCTTCAGTTTTAGTGAAGAGGGGAGCTGTTGTTTAGATACTCCAGTGTGATTTACACGACATACGAAAACGGGCCTCGAAGCTACCCATTCAGCTCGTGCAAGCATGCGGTTACACGAGCTACCGTGAGGGCTGCATTTCGTTTCTGTTTGTCTTTATTGGAACCGACGAATTTAGCCTGTAGTTTCTTGCCAAGCAGCTGGGAGGTCATCATGCCTACGCCAACACATCTGGTGCGTCACGTCCCCCGAAAAATAGTTAGTTGCGAGCCCTGATCTGTGGATGGGTATGGGCATTAGTAACACAGCTGGTACTACTCTTAGCGCCGAAAACTTGCATAGCATCTTTGAAAAAAAGAATTTCACAAGCTCTAAACCGTGGAGGGGCTTTTGTTCTTAGCCGAGCGTTTCATCTTTTTCAGTTTTGTTTTCTTTTTCTTTTTCTTGGAGCTGACGAGGTTGCTACTGGAGCCCATACGTTGCGCTAGGGCGCGTCGAAGAATGACCATAAGTTCTTCTGGTGATCCTCCCCACCAAGAAGGCCGCTGACTCTTTTTTACGGGTGGCATCGGAGCCGTCTCTTCACATGTTGGAGGACCCAACTCCTTCGCTGCTCGCAAAATCCCTCTGGGAGGAGCCACAGGGGAGTTACAGCTGGACGTCGGTGAAGGCTCAGCAGAGGAGCCTCGCGAGCATTTCTTCGCGGGTAGTGGCGATGCCGGACCCACAGCCAGAGAGGGAGCATGCCGCGAAAAGGCTGAAAAGCAGACAACAACGCATCCAAGAATTCCAACTGTCTTCGGAGATAAAGGCGTCATGAGATGTTAGGGCTCTATGAGGAAGCAACTACAGAGGACTTGAAGAAGCACCTACCAACTACTTTGTTCTTCTTGAGATTGAATAGCACACGTTTGCTGCTAGGATTTGCTTCTGAAATACGAAGGCTCCGACGCCGAGAGCGGGGCTCCCCGAGCTGCTTTTCGTCTAAAGGAGCTGCTCCCTGTGAGGCACCAGATGCCTGCACTGACGTGGGAATGGAATCTATCGCGGAGCATTCACTTCCAGATGGAGTCCGAATTCCTTCGGTCGACTGTGTATCAGCAGGCGAGGAAGGGGGCCCTGTAGGGGCCTCCGCATGTGCCCCGTTACAACTGCTTGCCACGCCTCGCCTGGAGGAACTCCTGTTGGTGCTTGTGGCGGCGCAGGCGACGTCCTTGCTTCCGCTGCTCCGGATTGGAAGCCGCAAACCATTAGTTGCGACAGAATCCCCTCCATAGCTTGAAGCACCCCCCTTGGTTGGCTGTACTTTCCCAAGTTTGTTCTTCGCCACTTTCTGCGCTGAGGTTCCCCGCGATGCTTCGTCCGCTGCCTGGTTCGCATCTGGAAAGGGTTCTCTTTCCTGGCGCTGCTGTGCCTGTGCCAGGCGTAGGCGTTTTCTCTCCCGCTTCGAATTCTTAGATGGGGCCGGAGAGCCTTGAGGGCTGGCAGCAACGCCTCCATCCGGTTCAGATTCGTCACCAGCTACACTCCAACTCTCACATCGCGGACGCTTCTGCGGATTTGGAAATTCCTTAAGTGGATCATGAGGCTGCTGCCGGTCCTTCTTCTGTTTTTGACAGGCGGAATCAGAAATAACCCGCTGCACCATGAACTGCGCAAAGCTGGCCTTGTTGAAGCTCCCAATGCGGCGGTCGGATGAATCCTCTCCGTCAGCAGTCAAACGATCAGCCTCTGCAGCCAACAAATACCAAATACGAGAGAATCTTCTTTACGATGCATGCGCGGTTATGGGGGTGCGTACAGTTATGTTGTCGCCAAATTGGAACAAATGGTGAAAACGAACCTTCCTTGAAGTATTCGTAGGTTGCAAAGAATTGCTTTCTATTTTCGCTGCGCACTCGCCTGCTCAACCAAGAGAGCAAACGCAGAAAGGTCGGACACAACACAACTTAAAATTTCGGCTCAAGCACGTGCAGAAATCTGCGCAGTACCGAGCGAAGGGAGAGCACATCTGACTTAGTGTCTGTAACCATTAATTTGCAAGCAAGGTGCGGATGTTTCAACGCCCGAAAGAGGGAAGAGCGACAGCAGCATAAAGTATGGTTGGCACTCGAGATCGAACTGCACGTGGACGCTGACTTGTCGCTAGCTAAAGCGAACAAGGCGGCGGCAACGAATTGCAGGTCAACATCCTGAGGGCCCAGAGTTTGCAAGGTCTGCGCAGAAACCACAACCCGATTGGTCAGCTCTAAACACAGAACGTCTGCCGTTACAATGCGAAGCTGATCCCTTAAAGTATGCAGAATTAAATACGTGCCGCTACTTAGGGCTTCAGTGCTTATCACACTCCGTTCAGGAACCTTCGAGAGGCTTACGCGTTCATGAATGCGCGACACAAGAGTCGCATCCTTCGAAAAGCAGCAGCAACGCAGGAAAGGAACAAACAGCCACGAAAAAGCACAGAGCCGCTCCTGCGATAAGCAATCAAAACAGCACCATACAAGAAAATGTCCTTCCCTTTGTCTAAAAGTCTGCCTGTTCTGAAACAGTCACTCAGCTCTGACTCCCTTCTTCATTGCTAGAACGCGTAATGAGACGTTTCGTTGTGCATCTAAAGAAGGAAACAAAAACATCACAACAGAGCATGTAACCCGCGTACCTCTTGCTTTTGTTCGGGTGTGAGGAAAGTTCCTGATATTCCGCTTCGCGATGCTGGATGCACCACGGGGTCTAGAAGCGTCCGGAATTCGTAGGTAAGGATGTCAACGACATGAAGCGCTACGCCACGGGCACTGCTGTGCAGCAATACCTCCTCACATAAAAACTCAACAGCCGCCTTGACGAACTACGGGAAAGAAACACGCAACTAACCAACCACAGGCTTGTCATTGCTGCACCGCTGGAACTCCAAAGAATGGAATGAGCATAGCAGAGACTTCGTGATAGAAAGCAAAATAATAAGCGATCTTCACTTGCTTGTTAGCAACTCACTGATTCCTCCCACTTCATTAGGCGCATGACACGCATCCACTCAGCCAAGAATATTCGGGAAAATAAAAGGAATTTGTTGGTGCGATGCCTGTCCAGTTTCCCCCACTCCGCGATCAGCACTCTAAAAAAACTGCAAAAAAAGCGGGTTTTGGCCTGGGGGCATGGCAAACGTAGGTGGAGCAACGAAGCACGAACAAAGAAATCCCGCTGAACCAGCGGTTTGTCGCTTAGCCAGGCAGCTGCAGGTAAACAGGTCACAAAGGCAACAAACGCACTCTTACACAGTACATCACTTAGAAAAGCCTAAACTCCCCAGCACTGGATAGGATCCCGTGCGTACCGTAATACAAAGTACTCCACACATGGAGCAACACGTCTTCCGTGAGCTCGTAGAAACTATTCATGAAATTGCCCACGCTTGCCATTCCTGAGGAAAGCACGTCCCAACCGCTTTATCACTCTTTCGGTGCACTACATACGCATTGACCGCCAGGAACGAAGGACCAACTCTTCTGATGAAAAAACTCGAATTTAAATCGACGGTTACTCATCCGCACAGAAGTCTGCTGCAATGCCCATTCTACCACTTGGGAGTACCTTAGGGTTTTCCGACGAGCGGAGGGCATGTCTGACGAACCTTTGTTGCGTATACGCGGATTTGAGTCCACCAACATCCGTGCCACACGCAGCAGTCTTGCCTTTTTAACGTTTGATATAGCGTCGTGTGCTTCGGAAGTGCCCACGTCGCCCGAGGGCTGGGAGCTATCGGCATCGTCTGCGTTCCCATCCTGCTGAGTCAGTTCTTGGCATCGTGCGTATAGCAAAAGCGCATCGTTTATAGCCGCATCCAATGCGCCTGCCATTATCGGCACCTATTGTGGAAAATTCACTCAAGGGCAATTTCCCCTGTGCTACCTCCCGATATGGGGTGATGCGTAATATGAGGGCGTTCTCTGGGGTTCCTCAGGGCGGCTAGGATTGCGCCTGCAACAATTTGCACGTTTTAATGTTTCTGCTGAGCCATTTGTTAAGTGAAGGCCTCGCTGATTCCACCAGAGCAGCACGGCCAGTCCCAAGTGTTAGTCAAGGCTGTATGATTGCGTGGGCTAGAAACAACGCTCAATGCGGGTTCAAAAATCTCTTCATGCCGAGACACTGTGGAACGTGGTCCCCAAGATGGAGTTTCACTGGGAAGCTACTTCAACAAGTATGCATCCAGCTCTTGATAGAGCCAAGCCCCGTCCGCCCCACAACAACGCCCATAGAATAATGGGCAAGCGACAGCGATTCATAGCTTGACTGCAACTGTAGGGACGAAAATCAAAAAGCCAGAGATGTTTTCTGTTTTATATGTAGAAGAAGACGTATGAATCACCAACAGTAAGCCTGATTCTTGCTCAATACTAGTGCTCGTTTGGTCACATCAGCAAAACACGGTATACAAATACGAGCTTCCCCAAGCCGATATCACTTCATTCCGCCTTGATTAAATAAAACAGCTCTGCTCAAAAGTACCTATGTGTTCCATTGCGAGAGGCTCGGGGAGTTGGGAGTAACGTGTAATTTCGTAGAAACTACCTTTGTAGAAGTGTTCTCCTACAAGCACTTACAATTAAATAGCACTGTGTGCCTTCTAGACAAACTGATGTGCGAAATAAAACAAAAAACAAAAAGGGAGTTTTAACGATGAAAGAGAGCACAAGCGAATGTTCACTACAGTGCAATAGAAAACCGAGAAGACACCATGGAAAAAATGTATCGTTCTACTGAGTAGTCATTAAGGTGCGCCATGCATCTAAGCATTAGCTCAAATTGCAGATGAATCAGTAGAGAAAGTCTTGTGAATTGTTCATGAGCTAACTAAACGAAATAACACATGTTGTGCAGTGCACTGACAGGCTCCAGTCTTCTGACCAAAGGTTGCAAGCAGGGTTCGGTAAGGAAACCTAACAGGTTTTCAGACTTTTCTTGGCATAAATTTCTGCTTAAGGTGCGAGGCCTAGTCGAGAAATCAGATACACGCTATACCTTTTCCAGTTTTTTATGGTTTGTGTAGGTGTTACGTACTGGCCATGGATCCAGACTGTAGTGTGTTAGTGTTTTTGACAGTGCTTGTCTGCTTGTTAGTACTGATAATTGTTTTAATTGATGTTCTAAATTATCTATGAGTGCAAGGGGTAGTGCTGTGTGTGTGAGGAACAGTATCCCAGCTTCTTGGATAATGTGTTGGGGTCCGTGCCCAGGGTGCAGCTGGCCTGCACATTGGACGCATCCCCTTGTCGCTTGGCTGTGATCAGATCAGCACGGCCTCATAATGGCAATTTGGAGAAGGACAGACTTTTTTGGGGGCCAATATTCTTATGTTATCGTTTCGCGTTAGAACTTTTAGCCTTAGAGCAGGAGCCTATGTACGAGCGTTGCACAGGCCGTGCCTCTAATCTGCAGAGGCACACATGCACATTTGGAATTAGCACTGGGAAAATTATAAGATACCATTCTTTTGATTTCGTGAATGTCTCTAATCCTACGGGTTCGTTCGATATTTTAATCCCACTCTTGACGCTCAAAAGACGAGATCGGGATCCGGAGAGCTCATATCTGAATATCTTTCTTCGCGTTCAAGGAATATGGAAGGCTCAATTGGCTCTGTATTATTTTGGTTTAATTTTTCTTTTGACATGCGAGGAGGTTCTTGTATGTTTTTCAGACCCAAGGGAGTCTCTTGGCGCTTGGCGTTGGTGGCAAGGCGTGCCTGTTGATAAGGAAGAGGAATCCAAAGAACGTAGATTCCTACAGGCGTTAGGCTAATGGATTATTATTTATTTTTTTAATCAAGCAAAAGCAGCTTTAAAAAGCTAAGAGGCTGGTGATAGAGGAGCCTGCTTCATCAAAAAAGCAGGGACGTATCAGCCGCCTACGAGCAAACGCAAAAATTTGACGACGGGCTCCCATCTATATTCACAGAATATTAACCTTGAAAATGGTTGGTACAAACAAAAAGATACCTTGATGCTTTCCATATAATTGACCAAAAGCGACTTAGGGAGCTACCTAGCCTGAAGGCTGGCGAAGCTCAGGTTTCCTTCGTGACAATAAAGAGAAATGGTACATTGCTGGCAACATGGAAAAAGTATGCTAAAAAGCTGTTATACGGTTGTGGCCTAGCTGGTTATGCAACGGTCGTGGACCACCTCAGGCAACTGAAGTAGACGGGGTCTATAGACGACTACTGTGCTTGGTTTGCTCGTATAGTCGAAAGTGGGGGAAGGCTTGCCAAAACAAAATTAGTCATTTATTACGTTTTACCTTTTTTTCTTAGTTTATGAATGAACGGGGGAAGAGTGGTGTTAAGCACTTGGGTCGAAGCCCAAGACGCAACTGGTGAAGAAGTAGTTCAGTCCTAGGAAACACCTTCGCTTTAAGGTGGTGATGGGCACAAGCCAACCCAAAACATAGACAAGAAAAAAAATGCCGAAAAAGCCGCAGTTACCGTTTGATGCTCGCCGACGGCAGGAGAGGCAATTTCAAAGTGATGGAAGGACCTCGCATGAGTACTATGGTAAATGGGCATTTAGGTACCCAAAGACGCTCAGCGTCCAAAGATAATGAGGCCAGATAATGAATACTAACTATTCTGGGAGTATCAAACAAGGCTTTGAGCTACGATGTAACCGGTGCAATGGCTTTTTGTTTTCAACGCAGCAAAGCCCAAACCAATTTCGGCAGCTATACCAACAAAGTGAAACATTAGATCCATGCAAGATAATCTGTTACTGGACTAAGAAATGCCCCTCTGAGACAAAAATAACACGGAACAGTGAAATACAAACTTGAAAGATGAATCTGGATGCATGGTTCCACCGCAAGCGAAAGACTGTCAAGGAAACGGTCAGGCCTACGCCTTCATGGTGGAGGGGTTCTAAGCCAAATTTTGGAGCTAATATTGAAGAAGCAAAATGCTGCTAAAAGGCTTAAGGCCCTGAAGAACCCGACAGAGGTATAAGTGACCCAGCTGACAGTCAAATCTCAAGCTATTTTGAAGGTAGAGGTTGAGAAGAGGCAACGCTCTCGTCAAGCTCCACTGAAAAAAAAGAATCACGTATTTTAATTGTAAAATTAAAAAAACGTGAATAGGAGTTAAAGCCAATGAAGGAACCAGCGTAGCAGCTCCATAGTCAGCTGGGTATACTAATTGAGGCCATATTTCTTTCTGAAGAAGTATAACGGCCGCAGTTCCTATAACTTTAAAGGCGTCAGCTTGTCTAACAAAACGCTGCGATTAAAGATTGAAATGATAATTGATATTCCAAGTGGGGGTTCGAGGGACAGATTTAGCTGAAGCTCCCGTAGGTCACCCACCTCCAACTTACATTATCATGTTAATCTGTGTGTTAGGTACTGGAGGGTTTCCCTGTCTTGTATATGCTAGAATTGTTTTTAGTAGTTCCATACGAGATATTTAAGATACATGGTTATGGCAATGTATATTGGGGATGAAATACCAACTCCTCAGATTGTGTCGTCGCATAGCTGAGTGCCTAAGATGCCCTTGACCACTAGACCAAGGGCTAAGCGCACTGTGGCAGACCAGCGGTCTTTCTGGACCATATCGGGAAGCCAAATTGCCCATTTAGAAGCATCGGCGAAGGCATGAGCAGCAATCGGATGCTTGGGGTGGTCCTTAGCTGCCAGAACTTCCCTTTTGATTTTGTTTAACGACTTCGACGTTGTGGAACAACCCTGGGTAATGGGCTGAGCGGTATCAGCAGCGGAATATGGCGGAGTTACACTAGTTGATACACAAACAGGCATGCGCCCGAAGTACCCTGTGCCCATACAAGACGAATAGCTTAATAGGGTCTGTACGCAATCTTTGTCGTAAGCCTGAACTTCGCACGCTTCGGCGCTCAGAGACTTGTGCTAAATGCGGCGGGGCAGATGTGACGTAATAATATAGGTGTTAAGTATTGGAGTGTTAGTCTGTTTGTTCTAACTTAGATTTGTCCTAAGTCAAGCGCTCACTGATCTCTGAGGAGTGTATGTGGGTAGCAGTACCCCAGTTTCTCAAATTGTGTTTTTGGTTAGGTGCCTAAGGTGCAGGTTAGCTTTACCTGCTCCGCTCTTTCTCGCCGCTTGCCTGTTCTCCTTCCGGTGTGGCCTCACGAAGGTAGGCCTTGGAGGAGGACAATTTGTTGGGGACAAATCATAAGTAAATAATATTGAAAAGTTTTATGCTTTTGGTCTCTACTCTGAGACCTCAATACAAGCGTTACACATTCGGTGCACGTTATAGCAGCCTCTATCATTTGCAAGAGTCTGCTTCTATCACCAGGGTGTGCGTTGTGCGCAGTATGTACCCTTATGAAGAATACTGCCTTCAGGTGACATTGGTGTCGTATTAATCGTTTTGTGGCCTCTAAGCTGGGGGAGCAAGTGTGAAGCAACTTGGAAGGTCGGTTCTCCACAGAAAACGGGTGTATCCATTCCGCCACTTACAAGGTATGGAGGAGGAAGCGCTGAATCTCGCTAACAGACCGCAAGCCTTGCCGAAACAAAACTGTGGGTGCTGCGAAAAAGCCTTTCCCCCAAAGTGAATAGCACTTGAATCCTCCTGAGCTACGTTAAGTTTCCACCGTTGCCTGTCATGAGGTCGCAAAGAGAGCGATTTGTGGGCGCCCTGAAGGCGACGACGTAGTCAGAACAGCACTGCTTATCAACAACGCAATCCTAAAGGCTATTTTGGGTGGATTTAACGGGTCGAGGCTGCTCCTGCCCTTCAGATTGGGGAATATGCTTCGCCTTTGCATTGTCTTGAAGGTGGCTTAAAACACGCCCGATTGTCCACTCGACAGCTCGGACACCAAAAGTGCTCCAAGCATCTGATCCAAAGAACCCGTGAAAGCCTATGTTAGCACGTAAGTCACATATTCAAAAAGCTGATAACCGGGTGTAATGTAAATGCATCTTGCACTTCGGGAAGGGCATATGCCCTCCGCCTTGGTTTGCTCAATAATGGTGCTGTTATCCTAAGTAATAAAAGTGTGTTTGCGATATACAAGTAGAGCCCGTCAACGGGCGCAGCTACTGGAAGCCTACAACTCCAAATAGACTTACCTGGAGCGATAAACAAGCTTGTGGAGACTCCGGCTCTTCGGAGCCTCTCATGAAAAAGGATACCAGTTTCGTATTGTATATCATGAGTGAACAGAACTGCATTAAAACAAGCGCCGCAAGACGGTGGCCCCGACGGAGCATGTTACGTAGCACTAAAACTATATAGAGCTTCTAGATTCATCCTGCCCAACGATGGAATCATGAAAGGCCCTGATGTTCTTTTGTCAGTTTTTTCTAGCTTGTTGGGGAGGTGTGGAGAGCGACGCACTTAGGCTCGTTGGTGGAAATTTCGAGAGAAGCTCTACAGGGATTCCGAAAGGATTCTGTCGCCAGTCCCAAACCGGTCCCAGCGTATTAGTATGCTGCACAAAAAACAAGAAGCTTCTTATGTTCATTTGCCACTACCTTAATTGATCTTGCACACATGTTAGAGTTTGCTTCTTTGAACCTGTACGTTCCACGGAGCAGAGCCAGCCCCACCGCAAACGCAAACCAAATATCACTGCTCAACGTGCTCGCGTTGCCGTATCTGTGAAATTCAAACACATCCAGCAGTGCACAGCTTCGCACGAAGAGATAAACACCCCCTCCTGCTGCATACTATTAACTGAGTTGTCTGGATCACCTCGGTTGTCGGCGAGCTACTTTGAGAAGCCAATGCACAGCAAATAAATAAAAACAGGTACAAATCCATTAGCATCAAAGCAAGCCAGTGGTCGGATGGTAACTAGTACACGCCGATGAATTCAACGGCCTGAGGCTCGAGGGAGAAAAGCCTGCTTGCGTCTTACAGCAGATGGCTCCTTGTTGGGCATCCTCGGCAAAGAGACGGATAGATCAGCGCTGCGTGCCTGACGTTGTGTACCCAGGGATATCTTCGTGGAAGTCGCAGAGCCTCCCCCAGAACTGAGGCCGCCAAAGCACCGCCAGCGCTGTCTCCAATTATTGCAAGTCTGCAAGCAAGAGACGCATCTAAAAAAGCAAGTGCAACGAGATGGGGCCTAAAAGCTTTTACCATCATCTCAGGCACTTACAGCGAATGCCGCCACATCTTTCCTTGACACTCGACGCGGCAAGAAACCAGCCCAATTCTTTACTCAGTGTATCGCGGACTTTTTAGCATCTATGCCATATGCTTCCTCATGCTTGGTGATGAAGCTAATAGCGTGGAGGCAGTCCTCCAAAGGAATGGGAAATTTGTGCTCCGGTGAGAGTCTGAGACGCAGCACGAGGAGAGGCTACAGCACCGCTTTCTTCGAGGACCGCTTTGCATGTGCTTATCAAGAAACACTGGGATACAACGTGCAGTCCCGGCTGGTCACAAAAGCTGAAAACCTCAGAGCCTGTGCAAGCTCGTGTCGGGCTGCGCCCTATTGAAAATGATGCGGGGAAATTTTTGTAAATACGTCTTTATCCCGTGGGCTCTGGATTGCCTTCAAGGTGGTTTCTCGCCTATAGTCGATGGAGACGACAACGCCGCCGATGGCTCCCATGAGATTGACCATCCGCCGCAGGAGCTTATCGTAGGCGGCCGTCGAAAGAGATACTAAACCCCCTCCATGCAGAAAGAAGAGGACCGGTCGGAGGCGCGACTGTAGCAGTAGCATAGCTCCCCGTAGACATATTTAACATGCCTTCTATGCAAGCACCCTAAACCCTAAATCTTAAACCTTAAATTCGTGCCAAGAAAAAAGTGTCCGCGGCTATGACATACTGCACGCCGCCGTCTAAACATTCAAATGTCCAACCACTTGCCTTGGCTCGCTGAGAGGATCCAACGTCTTCTCCTTCGGCTAACTGCAGCACTTCGATTTCAACGTTCAACGAAGAAACCCCGTCAATCTTTTTTGTGCTTCTAACAATGGAAAGTAAAGCCTTGTGGCTATCTTGGCAGGGAACGGTAGATGAGGACTGAGCCTCTGGAGGCCAAAGCGGAGCTTCAGGGCAAGTGATAGGTGCGTAGAAGTGAATGCCGATCGTACTTAGGTGTTGTCCAGGTGACAGTCCTGCTGAGTCGGGAAGAGTGTGATTATCTGTGGGGTGGGGAGGTAGCAGCGGAGAGGCAACCCCCTTCGGGAAGGAGGTGGGCCTCCTAATGACAACAGACTCAGGGTCTGACGGAGCCTGCAGCTTTCTCTGAACGTACACCTCTTCGTACATTAACGTGTCTTTGGGGCCCTTTGGAGCTGCCGCCCATTCGCCTTCTCCATCTTCTGTGGCGTAGGATGTATAGGAAGTCCCCAGTGTCCAAGAGGCTCGAAAAGCAACAGGTTGAGACTCACGCATCATAAAGTCGCCCATGGCCCTGCAAAAAAAAACAGAAACAGACGGCAAGCCGTCGCAACTCCGGGGTATCCATCGCAGTACAAAGTTCTTAGTTCAAATGAGTTCGCAGGTTTAGAAGGTCCCTTCTGTAAAAATAAGTAGAGTTGTATCGGCGGCCTAAGGAACACTCGGACAACTGCCGGGTACAGCTGCTGTATATGCACAGATAACCCCTTTCCTTGAAGGCCTTCAATAGACTCTTGACTCCCAAATGTGCATGACGGTAACGCCTTAACTGATCTACACACTCTCCGGTTCGGAGCACTATAAGTCGGAATTTCTTACAATTCTGAACGCTCTCGAAAATGGTCGATGTCATGCAGGTGATAGAGGTACTGGGGGCGCTGCATGACACTTGCAATCAGAGCGTAGAGGTTCTCCACGGCCCGCAGGTCGCTGTAGCTGATGCGCTGTAAGAAACAATCAACACACCAAACGATCAACATGTCACGCAACAGAACGAGAAGCCTAAATGGCGTCTGCACCATCACATGCCAAGGAAGCCACTACACCCCTTTTTAGAGATTCTAATGCAGGTAAATGCCTGGATATATTCGTGCTCCTGTCTGGGATCTGCCACGCCAAAACGGAGCTGATTTGCACTAAAAGACAGGCCACAATATGGAGCCCTATGAAGTGCACTTCCTACAAACTACTGCCGGTAGTTCAAGCAAAAGCAGTGCTAGTGAGCTTACCCGCCAGCCTGCAGCGGCACCCAAGGCCACGCAGCAGGCGGCGAATGTCGTCAGTTTGGCCACCATGGCGAGTAACCTGTCAAACTGCCGGTATCATGGGGCGTGAACAGGCAAAGCTCTCTCTCAGAGTCCAGAAGGCATCAAAGAGGGAGATCTTGCAGATAGTTTCCCGATGGTGCCACGGTCTAAAGAAGTATCGAAGGGCTTGAAGATTCTTTGTAGGAGAGCTACTGCCAGCCATGTCAGGAAAAACCGTAGCGCTCCCACTTTGCCGCTAAGATAGTAAAAACCAAATGCTCAGACGATCCGGATATTCAGTAGTTGCTTGAGGGCAACACGAGACTGCTCGATCAGGTGACTTCCCCGTTTGCTAGCCTCCCGTCAAGCAACTTAGAAGTACTTGTTAACACAATGAAACCTCGCTCTCTATAGCATAAAAAGCTGGGAAAATATCAAAGGTATGTTTATTTCTTTGGGAGCCTTGTGCTCGACCGGCAGCATAAACGAGCGAAACATGAAGGGTAGGCAATAGGCGAGACAGCCCTGGACGCCTGTGCTGCATGCATTCCGCTTCAAAAAAGCCATACATATTTTGCCGAAGTCCTCACTTAGGTTCATTTAGAGATCGTACCCCGTAATTCTCCAGGGATCGTTGGGTGGTCGACCTGCCAGAGAGGCGGGCGCCTTCATGTAAGAACAACCCAACGAACACTGTGTGGGAAGCATCTGTACTGAACATCTGTGCGCTATCATTTTCACTGGCTTTCAAAAAAATTGAACGGTGTTAGGTAGTTTCAAAATTGGAACAGGAACAGGGTGTCTCTTTGGCAGCGACGAGCAGCAAAACAAACGTGCATTTGGATCTAAAAGGGCATGCACTGATTATCAATATAGAGCAACGTTCCTTGACATTAATTAAAGCTTGAGAACATTGTAATATTTCCGGTAATTTTGCATGCGTACAGTTTGAATGAACGTGTTCAACTCGTGGAGCTGCAACAGTAACAAATGGAAGTTAATCTTCCGGACTTCAGGTTTGATGAGAGGCTTGAGAATATTGAGGAAGGGCCTTGTTGTACCGCCGATGCAAACCAGGGCACGAGCCTGCTAGAAGCAGCGCTGCCACACAAAACTATCGACTAGGATACACAAAATAAGAGGGACAAGGGAGGGTCTTGTTAGATAGTGCTGCTGCGTCCCTTTCTACGCCCAAAGGGGTGTGGATAAGAAAAGACTCAGGGACAGCTCAGTGTGTAAACGGGATGAGGTTTCAGCCCTTTTATGAAAATCGCTTTTATCCGAGACAGTAGCCAGCTCGAAATAAACACTCGGGAATGCTAGCCATCGTCAATATCCGTAACCCCGCCAACCCCTACACGGATCTTCTCTTTTAGCCGTGGACCTTAGTTCGCACCCTGTGTGCCCATCCCTTCCGAAAGGCTGTCAACAGGGTTGCGGGTCATGTTCTTACCCTCCAGAGCATGCCTCCCGTCCCCAACAAAGCAAATACGCATGCTGTAGCACCTCGGGCTTTCAGCCTACTCCTTGCTCATTTTCAGGTTTCTGAGGACCATGGAAGGGAAAGCTACGTCAGCAAGGGCCGCTGGCGAACGCACATATTTAACTCAGCACGATGTAGTAAAGCCCCGGTCATCGCTTGCCTGGTAAGCTCACAGAACAGAAACAAGGCCTTTACTCTATGCGAAGATTTTGAGCAGCTGTGACATTTCGTATTTTCCTTGTGCAAGGGCAGGACATTCCAGTTCTCTTACAACAGTGTTGCAGTCCAAACGGGAATACAGCAGAAGTGCAGCTTTCGGGCATGATAGTGGTAGAAGGCCTGTGTACGCTAGCCAGGCTTTCTAATCCCTAGCCAAGCTATTTCCAAGTTTGGGCAGATACAAAAGTAATATTGTATTTTTAAGTTCGGTACGAGATCAGATTGCTAGGGAGTCCATATATTGTTGCTTGGTCTAGACGACTGGTAGTTCCTGATTGGTCTTGTTGGAGGGACAGCCTGTATATCTATCTGTTCCTTTTTGCACTATCTGCGAAGGCTGAAAACCGAATGTTCCCACCTCCTTGAAAGGTGTCTGAAATGATCTTGACCATTCTTCCAGTGCGTATTTTTATGTTTGAGATGCTTGTAGTCTCCGTCGCTCTGGAAAGCTTTATCCAGCTGCACGCCCTGAATGGAAAAGACACTAGCCGGAGACAACTGATATGTACTGAGGAAGTTTGCGTATGCTCGTCTTAGTTTCCTGGCCGGGTTATACAAATCAGGCTCAAGGATGGAGCGAGAGTGCACCGGGTGTTGCGGCACGATGTCTGAATCAGCCCAGGGCTACAGAACTAAAAGTCATTGCCAACGAGAAAACAGCACATGCAAAGACAATCCTTGATAAGTTGCTATATCAAAGATGGCCGCTGCCGCTGCACACAAAGCTGAGGCAAATAGTACGATATGCGTTTCAATTTGCCTAAGCCACACAACTACCGTTATTCCCATCCGCCATAAGGAACCTCTTCCGTAATATCTCTCTTGGCACTAACAGGCAACGCAGGCAAAGTTGTCTCCTAACCATGCACAGCACAGGCGTTACTGTTTGTATCATCCCCTCCAAATCTATATCTTTTACGTGCAAAGAAGGTGCGTTTACTCACGGAAGTAAGCGCTCGGTTCAGAGTGTTTTCTACCTCCTTGTTCAAATGTAACAAACTCATTAGTGAAGAAAACCCTTCCTGCGCAAAATAAACACATTTCTAAAGAAGAGGCAACGAGCATGGTGCGTCAATGGCAGCGGTAGTTACCAGAGGATTGCGACGCGCTTAAACGCCGAAATGGAACTGTCTGTTGAAATAGAAAATGCTCCGGCTAAGAGAGTGAAATCAAATACTTTTGTTCTTGTGTCCTCTCCAGTCTCCTCCAATTGCTTTCTCCATGACGGCTGATACAGTCCGGGGATGCTTACGGCGTGAAGGACAACTCTCGTATCACACAGAAGCACATCCTGTACAAGGCATTGAGGAACACCCCACTAAGTTCTACGTGCCGCAGATATGGCGGTGCCCCTCTTCTCATATCTCCATAGGATAGGTCCGCCACGTTTGTGGGAGCAGCATGCTATGCGTTTTCCCCCCTCAGACGACCACAAAGTTCGCATTCGCTTCCAAGCCGTTGTTCCCCAAGCATCCCCTCCAACAACAACAGCGACGTAATTCAGATTATTTGTTGACCTCACTCCAAGAGAACCAACCGTCTTTCGACAGCACTAAGATACTGAATTAAGGAAATAGTTATGGAAAACGATATTTCCTCCAACAAGTCAACTGCCAAACGGATTGCACGAGCAAGACGGCATCGGATTCTCCTTGCTTCTGCAACGCACTGACCCGCCAAAACGTTTCATCCCATAGTGAGCAATCAGAAAATAGTTTGAGCCTCATTATTTTCAAGTGTTGTACCTACTCGCTACATAGTCGGCATAGGAATGGTGCCGTGACCAAATCAGGGTCCCTCATGCTATCGCTGCTTCCAGCATTATTCCTTTGCATTCATCAAATCGCATATGTCTTTAAAAGACAAAGAAGCTCGAAGTTCATCGTGAGGATGGGAGCTTTTGCGGTTTCGGTATGCCACCCAAGCCACTCTCGTCCAAACTTGCGGCGCATGCAAGATGGTGTCTTACTCTCCACTGCCCAAACAGCTAATGCCGCTGAATTTTTTATCGTTGGAATTCAGTAGCTTCCTGCTGCACATCTCATCGGAGGCGGGAGGGCTGCCTTTCAGATTACACTGTTTCCATCGGCAGTTCCTTTCGACAGATGTGTCAAACTTTGAGTCCGGTTGACGCCTCGTCCTCCAGCACCCCACAACTAGCGCATGTAGTTACAGAGTTCATTATCAGGGAGCCTGTTTCCCCCTGTTCCTCGGGGAAGTCCCTGCTAAGTTCCTTTCACTTCCCCAAACTCGCATGTATACGCTTTATTTCCGAAACTCTTAACCGCTTATATTTCCCGTGCTGCTTCCTGTCAATCACCAGACTAAAGCAGCTGCGTTTTTTTTCGAGGGGATTTTGTGGCTTGTCGTCACAGGCTAATGTTGAACGTTAAGCGAATACTTCCCTTCATACGCCGAGACCCTTGGACATAGCTGATGCTCTTTGCTTTCCTCGTCTGCCTGCCGCCTAGTGTTGTTACTGCCGGGCTTTGTCCAGTTTGCCTTTCACCTGCATGGTGAGGCTTCCAGTAGAGTCGTGCCAGAGCGACAGAAAATGCAGCAGGCTGCTTATGTAAGAGAACGCCAGCGACAGCAGCAGCAACCAGCCCCAGGCCAGCCACATTCAGGCCACTGGTTGACAGACAGCAGCAGCAGCAGCATTAGCAGCAGCAACTGGTTGTTTCTGGTGCTCGGTGCGGCCCTTCTCCAGCCACACTCTCCCTCAAGCCTGTAACCCTTTCTGCAGCGGCCAGAAGCAGCAGCAGCAGAAGGATGCTGGAGTCTGTGGTGGAGCGGCTGCTCAGCCGCTATCTGGCGCAGTACGTGCGGGGGATTAGCCGTGACAAGCTGTCCGTTGCTGTATGGAGTGGAAACGTGGAGTTGGAAGATCTGCACGTCAAGCCTGAGGTGTCGGACTTGCTGGGCATCCCTTTCCGCGTGTTGTGGGGCCGAATACAGAAGATAAAGCTTACAATTCCCTGGTCGCGGCTGGGGTCTTCTCCTGTGTGTGTTGAGGTGGCGGGGCTGCATGTGCTGCTGGAACCCAAACCAATCCCTGAGCAGGGAGACAGCGAATTAATTGAACAGCTGCGGGAGGTGAAGCGCAAGCAGGTGGAGGCTTGCGAGCAGCAGATGCACGATGCGAGGCTGCGGCTAGCAGAGCAGCAGCAGCAAACTGTTGCCACCAGCAACAGCAAGGAGGGAGACGGGGGGTTCTTCTTCAGGTTTGTTAATAAAATACTCAGCAATCTTCTGGTCGACATACGGGACGTGCACATCGCACTAGTGGATCCGGTGAGGGGGTTCAAGTTGGGGGTGCTGCTAGCCCAAGCGTCTATACACAACACAGATGCAGCATGGAGGAGACACGAGCAGCAGCAGCAGCAGCAGCAACAGTCTCCGGCTTTTTACAAGGCTTGCGAGCTTAGTGGTCTCGCCATCTACTGCGCACTCGACGGGCAAGATCAGCAGCAACAGCAGCAACAGCAACAGCAGCAGCAATCGCAGCGCCAACAGCCGCAGGAGCTCCCTGGAACTGTACCCTCACCGTCTGCCTCTCCTTCCCCTTCATCATTTCCGCTTCCTCTGTCGCCACCTCCGCCTCCTCCGGGCCCCTCTCCAGCAACAGCAGCAGGAGCAGCAGCAGCGCAGCAGCAGCAGCAGCAGCAGCAGGAAGAGACGCGGGTTGCAAAAGGAGAACTGGGCTCATTTGCTGTTGGCTCTGAACTGTCGAGTACAGCGAAAGGATCAGAACGAGACGGAGGACCGCCATCGACAGATGGGTCTGTGCAGCCCCCACCATCCACTAAAGTGAGACAGCAGCACCTTTTCGTCTGTTGGTCGTCCTAGAGTGCACTGCAGAGGGTGTGTGCCTACTGATGCTTTTGTCCATATAAGCGAACATAAATACAAGTTTTTCCATGTATAAATACATGTAAATATCTTGAGGGAGAGCGTCTGTTTTCTTTGAACCCACAGGCTGCGTCCTTTTCAGCTCCCACGTCGAGTGACCCCCTGAGGGCCCTGGGGTCCCCCGAGGCTCTCGCTAGTTCTAGTGGGGGAAGCGCCAGATTAGGTATGCACGGCTGCCCTGCGTCGGACGAAGCAGCACCGGCACCAGGGACGGAGTGTACGTCCATTTCGTGGCTTCCGGGAGAACAGAGAGGGAGGGGGGAGAGGAAGGGAAAGAGCGAGTATGTGTTGAAGCCGCTGCACCTCCGGCTGACTCTGTCGCACGCGACAGCGCAACAGGAGCTGGTGGCCAGGCTTGAGGTGTTGCGGGAAAGCCAGGGGATCGAAATCGGACGATCCCAACTTGAGGCTTTGCTTGCCATCTCCAATGAGGCAGCACGTCGGAGACAACGTTGTGAACAGCTGCTTTTGCGGCAGGCACACACGGTAATGCTGGGGGCAGAGGGGCTTGAGGGAACGACCCAGCGAGAGTTCATTGGTCTGTACAGCCGACAGCTGCAGGCAAAGGCTGGCGTCAGGGGGGTCACTCCCCTCACCCCCGGAGAGGTTCAGAGGCTGCAGGTGCTTCACGACGTCGTAGGCGTTCGCCATGTGAGTCTTGCTGCTGGCGTGTTTCCTGTCTCCGTTTTATCGGCTGCTATCATCTGGGGCTTGATCTCTGATGGCGTTGGCCCTGGAGAGGTGGTGCAAGGGACGTGGCCGAACTACTGCTTTCGTGGTCCTCTTTCAAATTATCTGCCTTCTTTTGTTTCTCTAGCTGCGGGTTTCGCTTGCTCTTTGGTAGCCAGAACAGGGACAGCGACGTCTAGTCTAACGGAGGAGGGAGTGCACTTTGCAGTTTGTGGTTAAGGGTTTAGGGTTTAGGGTTTAGGGTTTGTGGTTAAGGGTATGTGGTATAGAGTTTTGGGTTTAAGGCTTTCTCACGTTTTCTGTTGTCCCTTTGCAGCTGGCGAAATGGAGAAACATCTGCGCAGAGGCAACAACTCGCGTGCTGCTGCAGACCCAGTTCTTGCAGCAGCAGCAGCAGCTACAGCAGCAGCAGCAGCCGTCAAGGCAGGCGCAGCAGAGCTGGTGGAACTGGGTAACGGGTCGTCAGGCAGCGGCGCAGCAGCAGCAGCAGCAGCAGCAGCAGCCAGCAGGTGACAACCAGTCTTACGGGCGGGGGCACGCAGAGGTCCCCCTCCTGACCACTGAAGACATCCAGTTAATTGTTGACGCCGTGCAGGTATGCAAAGACCACGCGCTAATCCTTTTCTTTGGCCCTAGGCGGCCCTAAGCCTTTAGTTGAGCCGCGGCTTTCCCCAGCTTTTCCCATACCTCTTTCTAGACACACTCTATGTAGTGTTTATTGCCTTTTGCTTCGCTTTTGGACCTTAGGGTTTAGGGTTTAGAGTTTAAGGAAAGAGTTGTGAAGAGACTGCCTAAGTTGCAGGCTGCCAATCCGTAAGCCCTTACCCTCAAACCTGGTCGTGTGCTCTTGGCGGGGTGTGCCGCAGTCGGACGAGCTGATGCAGAGCGTGTCTCTGCCGACAAAGTATGTTTTAACGTTTGAACTGGAGCACTTTTGTATCTGTCTGAAGGATGACAATAAACAGAACCAGGAAGAGACAGAGGAGGAGACAGCAGGGGCCCTAAGAGAGGCGAAAGCCATTAAGGCAATCGGCTACTCCCCAACAGACGCGGCAAAAGCTCTGCCCCCCGAATTTCCACAGCCTCCCCCTCCCCCTGCACTTGCAGCGGTAGCAGCACCTGGCGACGCAGCAGCAGCAGCAGCTGCTGCTATAGGGACTGGGGGTTTCCTTGGCACAGGCGCTTTTAAGGGCAGCACGGTGGCAGAGAAAGCGTTTCTGTCTATCGAGCTGTTCAATCTCTGTGCAGCGCTTGACCTCTTAAATAAACAAGACGCAGCGGGGAGAGACAGCAGCGAGTGGTCTTTCTGCATTTCTTTATCAAACTTCGTTGTCAGGCAGCAGGCGCACCTTCTCATGCACTTCCGCAGAGACGGAGACACTATACCTGGAGTTCCTGTGTCTCCTGCAGCAGCAGCAACAGACGGACTCTCGGCCTATCGCCGGCGGCTGCTGCTGCTTGGGAGCACAGCTCCACAGGCAACTGCTGCTGCCCTCACCAGCAGCAACAGAGGCATCTGCATGGGAGTGTCTTCTTCCTCTCAAACGGCAGCCAGGCTGGAGCTACGGCACGATCTGACTGTGACAGGTAATATACTTGGAGTGTACATACGGCTTGCACCGCTGGTGGCGGCGGTGAAGCCGGAACTCCTGCGGACCTTGTGTGACTTCTTTGTGTTTGAGGTGCCGGCCGACGTGCGGCGCCTTGAAGAGGAGGAAGAGAGGCGCTGCTCTGCTGCTGCTACGCCTTTGCCCTTGGCAGGAGCAGGCAGCAGCAGAGTGGCGACAGAGGTCGATGAAATGCGAAAGAGCGAGTTCGTTGAGGGCTTAAGAGAGAAAGGGGAGACAGTCTATTCTGCCGCTGTACAGCATCTTCCCGACTTGGTGCAACTTGATTTGCTGGTGGCGGCTCCCATCCTTAACCTCGATGGGAAGGCGGCGGGCAGCGCCGCGCTGCACTTGGGGACTCTGTCTCTTCGCTCTGACGGGCCTTGTCCTTACGATGCGCTGAGGGGTGTGTTGGAGTTCAACGAGACACGCCTTATCTGCGCACCAACAGGCCACCAAGAGGTGTCTATACTTCGCCCCATTCCGATTCGCATGCACGTGGAAGTTTTAAAAATGAAAGAAGTCAATCTTAATATTTTATTTGAAGAGATATTCCTCGAACTCACACCGGAAGCAATCGGCCTGCTCATCGCGGTGCCCGCCTCAATGGCCAAATCCTTACTGCAGGTTCGGCCTAAGCAAGCAGCAGCAGCAGCAAAGGAACGGTCTGACGGAAGGGCTCCGGTGATAGAGGCATCCCCGAAGCTGCATGCACTCGAAGTGCGGGCATCTGGTGGGGGCCCAGCAGCAGCAACACCACCACCACCAGCAGCAGAGCCAGTTTCATCTGCCGCCTTGGTAGTTTCTGCTGCTGGTGGTGGAGCAGCTTCAGGGATTCAGGAGGAGACAGAGGCCCCATGTAGCGGCGAAGATACCGTCGTAGGCGAGACGGGAACGGACAGCAGCAGCAGCAGCGCAGCAGGAGGAGCAAACCAGCAGATGTCACAGCTAGTGTTCGCATCGACGTTACGGTTTGGCCGGTGCGGGTTTTTGCTGCGGGGTTCGGCAAAGAAGCAAGCTGATGGAGAAGGAGAGACTTCTCCCCCCGTGCTGCAAGCCGAGCTCTCTGACTTGCTGGTGCAGCTAAGCGCAGATCTAGCCACTGGAAAATGCGGGGTTGTTGCTGAGCTACAGCAAGTCCTCGTCTCTGACCCGTCTACCAACTGTCCACTCTTCCTTTCCCTGCAGGGCGCTACTGCCACCGCAGACAGCGTAAGCACACGACAGCGGGATAACTTCCACAAGTCTTGTCTTGGCTTCTGGTCTTTCTCCGGCCCACTTGTTTATGAATTCTCTGCAAGCCATCTGCTGCCTGCCTCTGTGATGTTTTTTGTCTTCCCTCTGTCTCCTGTTCTCTGTCTCGTCTCCTTCTGTCCTCTGTCTCTTCCTGTCCTTTGTCTCTTGGTGTTGGCCCCGAAAGACGGGCATGTGGTCGAAACGCAGGAGCAGCAACGGCAACAGCAGCAGCACCAGCAGAGCCGCTTTCTGCTGCTTCCGGTGTTTCCGTTGCTGTTTCTGCAAAAGTATCATCCTGCCGTGGTGCAGCGGGCTCATCTTTAGGGCGTCAAGCGGGTAGAGCCGAATTGCTGCTAATCTGTTTTGTTTTGTTTAGGGAGACTGGACAGCCCAGAGCTGCAGCAGCTCGGGCCGCAGTGGAGGCTTGAATGCGCGGAGTGTCGCGACACCCGGCGGAGGTGGGGGAGAAGACGAGGAGTTCCACGATGCAGTTGAAGAGACAGAGAAAAGTCTTCGCGTGGAGCTGCAGACGTCCATCGGCAAATGGAAGACAGCAGCTGCTGCAGGGGCAGGAGGCGGCGCATCTCCTGCCCCTGCAGCAACACTTTCTGTTGCTTCTCTCCCCGTCGAACTGCACTGGCGGCAGCAGAGCCTCAGACAAATCATACACACGCTCGCGGCTTACAGACAAACAGTGCATGCTCGGCTCCAGCTGTATATAGACGAGCTGTCTGAGGCATCGGCAGCTGCACTGGGGCCCGGGGGTCTCCTCTCGAAGGAGACAGTTGCTGCTGTACACGACACTTTACAGACTGTGCAGCAGACGCTTTCGTTCGCCAGTGATGGGGAGGGGGGAGACACTGTAGAGGGACTGCGGTCTTTCTCTGTAAAGAGCAGAAGCAGCACCCTCTGTCCCCCCACGCCCTCCTCAACCTTTCACTTGCGCCGTACAGCAAACGCGACTTCAGGCCGAGACTGGCTGCAGACGGGGCTCGACATAGGGCGGGAACTGCCCCCACTACCGTCTCATCGTATCATGGGAGTGAAAGGAAGTCTTGGAGAGACAGCAGCAGCAGCAGCAGCAAAAGCAGCAGCACTGCAGCAGCAGCAGCAGGTGTCCCACATCGGTGTTGAACTGACTCTGACGTTTCGCGAAGTTGCTGTTGCCTTCTGGGAGACGAACGAGACAATCCTCGCTCGAATGGCTCTTAAGGATCTGACGGCCTTCACAAGCTTCTACACAAACGGAGACTCGGATACGTCCTTTGCTATTGGAGACGGTGGAATTGTCTTCCGCGACAGATGCGTCTTGGGGCCTCGCTCTGCCTACAGGCCGCCTGCTTATCAGCAGCAGCAACGGAGAAGGCCAAGCTCAGGTTCACAGACACCCGAGAGCTGCGATGAGGAGACCACCACCAACACTTCAGCTGGCCCTCTACCAGCTGCAGCAGCGAAGAAAGATGAAGGGCCAGCAGCAGCGCGTTCGGCTTTGTTTAAGGCTCGCATTCGTCAGTATTGCGGCATCGACCCACTGTTGGGGGCCCCCCTGCCCTACTCCATTTGCTTCGAAGGGCAGATGCAGCAGATTTGTTTTGTGCACAGACAGCAGGACGTATCGCGGACTCTGGATTATCTGCGGGACGGCATCTTCGACGTGTTCATCTCCAAGTCGTACCGGGCAGTTAAAGAAGCTGCTACAGCCTCGTACTGTCTCTTTGCTCTCGACATTCACTCTCCTCTCTTCATTCTCGCAGAGGACAAAGAAGTTATCCCCGGATACGTTCCTCCTCCAGGCTACAGAATGCCTAAAAGACGCAGCAGCCGCACAGCTGCTGCTTCATCTACACCTGCCGCTGCTGCTGCTGTACTTGCTGTTGATGCTCCTTTTGTGGCAGCCACGGACACCACGCCCGCCCCGCAGATGGAAGTGCAGGTGGACCACTTGGGGCGTTTCATCGTCTTTGACTTGGGAAACCTCAAAGTGCGAAATGCCTATGTCCAGGCTACACCCGAGCAGCAGCACCAGCAGCAGCAGCAGCAGAAGCAGCAGGGATCTCCGCTTCTGCGTTTGCTGCGGCCACCGCCTTTCGGGGGCAGGGTGTTTGCTTCTGGTGCTAGAGGGCAGCAAGGGGGACTGGAGATGCAGGAAGAAGACACGGTTGGAGGGGGAGAGGAGTTGGTCTTCTCGGACTTGAAATTGGAAATGAAGGGCATGCGCATCAGCGCCAGCGACAACGGACAAGACGCAGCAGTAGGGGGTTGTCTTTTAGAGAGTGTCGATGCGTCTGTGCTGCTACGCAGCAGCCTGAATGCTCTCAGCATTGAGGCCCAGACCACGGCGTGGTTGCTGCACCTCTCCAGGCAGCAGCTAACACTTATCATTGACGTAATCAACGAGAACATCGGAGGCCAGGGCTACTCCTCCCCAGTGGAGGTGGTGCAAGAGAGGTCTGCTGCTGCTGCTGGCGGTAATGGCGCTGCCTGCATGGGCGTGGAGGTTTTGCGGCGGGAACTGGAAAATCCCCCTCTGGCCGTTGAGTGTGTGGTGGACATCCCGCAGCTGATACTCGAGGCATCATACGGACCTGGGGCTCCGCTTGCGCTGCTGTCTGTACACCGCATCACTGCCAGAGTTGCTGCTACTGTCTCTCGCCTGGTGTCTTCCTACCGCTTCCTGCTTTGTGGGGAGGCCTTCAGCATAGACGACCTCCGCTGTGGAGCAGCAAACTACTACAAACGTGTTGCTGACTGCACAGCACCAGAGGGAGACAGTGTCTCCGACAGCAGCAGCACAGAGCGGGGCGTGGAGGAGACAGGCGATGAGACGGACGACGGGGAGGAGACAGACGGGTTAGAAGAACCCCTAGAAGGACCCACCTTGGGGTACAATAGGAAGTTCCTTCACCATCCTGCAGCAGCTGCAGGCGCTGCTGTTGCTGCTGCTGGGAGGGGGAAAAAGGTCCCGGGGCTGCAGTTTGAGTTTGGATCTTCTCTTAAGGAATCTTTTATGGACTTTCAATTTTCTGGGGTTACCGTTTACGTGCTCCTCGTTGCCTTCATGGACATCCTGAGTTACTTCACCTCTGCGTGGGCCTTCAGCTCAATGCGCTCCTACCCAAAGCCTCTCCCCACCCTTGTTAAGGAAGGAAAGCAGCAACACCAACAGCAAGAGCAGGAGACGCAACTTGGCGGCTCTAGTCAGTTTTGCAGCACACCATTTTTTTTTGCGGAGTCGTCGGGCTCCTTAGCCGCCGGGCCGCTGCCTGTCTCTGCCAAGGAGGGCAGGACGGGCAGCAGGAGCAACAGCAGTCCGTGTCTGCCTAAGCGAGACTTATCCTTCTCCAGCGAGCGGGAAACCGTTCCTTGCTTGGGAGAGGAGCCCGGCATTTCAGCGTCTTTTGCCTCATGCAGAAGTGAGCAAGAAGAGCTTAACTCTGACGCTGTCTTCGGAGACCTCGTATCCGTGCTGCTGGCAGGGGATGCCCTAAGGGAGCGCCCTTTTCGGGTGTGTGTACACATCATGAGAGGCAGGTTTCTTGTGTACTCGAACCTCCAGTCTCCCTCTGCGCCGGTCATTCTTTGGACCAGCGACTTCCGTGTTGGTATCGTTATAAAGGGCGATGAGACAAGCTTCGACAAGGTGCAGGTTATAGGCAGCAAAATCTGCCGTCTAGACGCCTTGCCTCTGTGCACGGGGCTTCGAAGGGCACAGACGCATGCAGGAGTTTTTAGGGGGACCCGCACTGGGGAGCCGCGCCGCGTCCTTTCCCCCCTATGCGCCAAATCTATGGAGTTAGGCTTGCCAGCCCTTGGCCGCACGAGGACAATACGCTGGAGAGACGGCGAGGAGTGCAGCAGTAGCAGCAGCAGCAGCATGGCGGCAGCAGGCTTCGCCCGAAGTATGGAAGAGGTATCTAAGGAAGCAGAGCGGCAGCAGCAGCAGGAGGAGCTGATTAGGGACTGGCTGCAGGTTCACCAGCTGCAACAACTTGCTGCCTTAGGGGGCCCTTCGCCAGACCACCTGGCCCCTCACACAGATTCCGCTAGCGCCGTGCTGCTATGTGACCAGTTTCACCTTGAGGGCAGTGGGGTGTACCGCTCAACTATGTGGACGCCAGACAACGGAGACAATCTCCAGCGGCAGCAACAGCAAGAAAATGTGGCAGCTCCTGGCACTGCGGCTGCCTCGACACACACCAGCCATGCCAGAGCCCCTGCAGCAGTCCACCGAATGCAGCAGGCGCTGTCCTCGGCTGCGGCGAAGCTGCCCCCGAGCTCCATCAATCAGCACCCCCCTGGCGGCAGGCGGGCCCCTCCGCTGTCCAGCAGTCCCTCCTCTTCTGGAGCGCAGCAGCAGGAACAGCTGCAAAAGCATCAGTCAAAAGGGCTGCAGGACGACAAGCCTCAGCAGCAGAGAGGACAGCCACAGCAGCAGCAGGTGGCGCCCCCGGGATCGGGACTCCGAGAGACAGGAATGGGGAATGGAGAAGGTCACATGCGTATCCTGACCTTAATCGATATGTCCTTTGACATTCCACGTAAGCTCCCTCCCTTTGCTGCCTAGCAGGCGCAACTGTGAGTGCTGCTGCTGCTGCTACTGCTCCACCACCCATCTTAGCTAGGATGCGGTGGGGTTGTGTTTCGATGTTGGCTGTGATGCGGTGGGGTTGTGTTTCTGCTGCACAGTTTTTTTCTTGCGGGTCTCCAGCAGAGACATGGCGTTGCTTCTTGCAGCAGCCCAGCAGCTTCACACCGACGGGCCGAGCGTCTGTCCCCCCCAGCAGCCTCCGCCCGTCCGTTTCCCTGGCGTCTGTGCTCAGCAGCGGCAGGAGGAAAAGCAGATGGAGCCTGAAGGGACGTGTGTCCCTGCTATGCCTCAACAGGCCCTACCAACACCAGTAGAGAGAACTGCAAAGATAGCCTTGCGTCTCGAAGGGGCTCAGTTGCTGCTGCTTGACGACCTGCGCTCTTCGGTGCTGCCAGTGCTGCAGCTGCGGTTCGCAGCAGGAGGTCTCGTCCTTGATACCACACCAACTCAGCTGCAGCTGGCCCTTCGAGACTTCTCTTGCAGGCTGGATTATCTAAACCCAAAGGCAGGCTGCTGGGAGCCCTTCATTGAAAAGCTAGACATAACTGCGGTGTACAGACGGGACTATGCAGAAGAGAGGCAACAGCTGCTGCAGCGCCAGAAGGCACAAATGGGGGCCCTAGAGATCCCACCAGGGGAAGACCCGTGGGGTAGCTTTAGGGCAGCAAGAACGCTTATGGTTCACAGCCAGTCTCCTTTCTGGCTTAACTGCACTCCGCAGCTGTGCGAGCTGCTTGCTTGGTTCTTGCCGTATCTCTGTGCTCACCTGGCGGACGGAGGTGTACGTACACTCGAAGACGACAGGAGCGAAGGAGGGGAGGGGACAACAGACGGGAGTACCACAAGCCCTAGCGGCATTTCCTCGAATACCTCCGTCACAGGAACAGGCCGCAGCACATCCCCAACATTGTCCACACCACAGCTGAAGGGAGACAGCCCCATTAACGACATTCCTGAGCAGCAGGAAGGCGATGCCGAGCAAGCAGCTGACGCATGCGACCTTGTCGGCACCACGGAGAGGAAGCTTTCCTCTGCAGCTGCAGCTGATGGCAGCAGTGCTGTCTCTGTGGCCTCAAGCGGGAGAGACAACGAGGCAGCCCTTCGCTACGTAAACCTGACCGGGGAGTGTCTCTACGCCTTTACTTTGCAGCGCTTGGGGGGGAGAGGCAAGGCCAGCCGGAAAGAGCATCAGGCCGCCGCCAGCAGCAGCAGCGGCGCCAGCGGCTTCAGGGGAGAAGCAGAAAATGGCATAGAGAGACAGGTAGTAGGCAGTCTCCTTCTGCTGCTGCCAGGCTCTGCTCCTCTGCCGCTGGATGGTTTGATGCAGAGCCGCACAGCCGAGGCCTCTCGGCGGGCTCGCAGCCATCAGAGGTTTTACATAACGAATTGCCCTCCAGTAGACGCCGTGCTGAAGCTGAACGACATGTTCCCCGTGGTGTCTCTCCCCGCAATCAGCAGGAGTGTTTTGGAGACACAAGACGTCGATGCCACCATGCAGTCCCTCTTGACAAGGGAAGAAATGCGAAGAAAAATCCGAGCCAGAAGCTCTGTCTCTGTTGCCTGCACCAGCTCCTCACCGAATACTGCAATGCCGCCAGACGCACCGGCAACAGCTGGAGTGCAACCTTGGCCCACTCTTGCGCAGGAGCAGCAGCAGCAGCAGCAGCGGCAGCAAGGGCTTGAGAGTCCTGCAGGAGGGGCTGGAGGGCGGTTGTTTGGCGGCCCCATAGATCCGTCACCAGCGACCATCGGCCCCTTTCCCAGAGGCACGAAGGCCGTTGCTGTTGACTGCATGCGCAACTGCTGCGTAGCGCTGCTGCCCCCAGTGAGGAGCTCGGTGTCTAGCCGTATTGGCAACCCTGCAGCAGCAGCAGCGGCATTTCGGGGTCACTTTGGCACAGCTGCTGCTGGCTCTGCAGGCAGGTTCTTGTGGAGCAGCAAAACAACTGGCAGCAGCAGCGGCAGCAAGTTTGCTGCTCGGCAGCTGCAGCGCCTTCGCAGCACCTTTACCACGAAAGACAGGAGACCCTCAGGTGTGGCTGCTGCAGCCTCGATGAGCTCGTCTTCCTTTTTGTCCAAAGAATCCTTTGCACCAGGAGCAGCACCATCATCCCCATGTTCAATTGTTGGTGAGACGGACGCACGGCAGCCGCCAGAGTCTTCTGTCAGTTCCCCTTCGCCAGTCGCAGGGAGGCGCCCTGTGGGCCTTCACATGGGGAAGGCAAGTGAGGCTCTGCAGAAGGTATCGCCGTCTTTATCTGGACTTGAGGGAGACAAGGCTTTGCAGTGGCAGAGTTCTCTTTGCGTTCCTGGATCCGTCTCTGGTACGGTCCCGTTGCTGCTGCTGCTCCTTATGTTGCTGCCTTAGCTCGCTGCAGGCTTTTCAGGAACTTGTCAAACAACCGCAAATGCCCGGCTGCTGAAGTTCTTGCTGCTGCTGCTGCTTCTGCAGTTTTTGTGCTTGCGCCTGTTTTCCTCTATCTTCTGCTTAGGGTACCGTGATTTCTTAGACTCTGATTTGCCTACTGACGTGGGGCTGGAGTGTCCGATGCAGCAAGAGAGGCGAAAAGAGCCTTTTGTGAGCAGCAGTTTTTCTGCCCCTCTCCCTCTGGCAAACATAGAGACGCCAAGCGAGGCTATTTGCCAAGTGCTGAGCCCTCACACCTCTTACAAGCTGCTGCTTGTTTCCTCCACCGTGCTGCTGCACAATAGCAGCGGCATTCCGCTGGAAGTTTGTTTTCTTGATGCGGATCTCAACCCCATGCTGCTGCCCGCTGGGCAGGGGCCGTACGCCACCCTCGATGCAATTGGCGAGGCTTCTGCTGCCAAACGGGGGAGGCTCTTAGCAGACGAGCCTTCTTCGCAGCACCCTGATCTCTGCACTATCCCCCCATGGATGCTGGCACGGGAGCAGCGGTGGAGGGAGCAACAGCAGCAGGAGATACTGCAGCAGAGGGAGCAGCTAAGGCTGCTGTTGCAGGACGCGGCCACCAAGGCTCCAGCGTATAAACGCACGGTGCCTCTGCCTCTGCGGCGGGCATCTACAGATGCGATGAACATGCCGCAGTACAGGAGACGTTCAAGTTCCAAGCATGCCAAGCTCGCCGCCGCCTTCCTGCAATCGCGGGAGCAACCCCAAGAGTCTGTGCTGCGGCCAGCCACATACAAACAGCTTGTAGACAGACTCACCTACACATTTCTGCTGCCCAACCACCACGTCCTCTCGGTGCCCCAAAGAGCCATCCTTGAGGCGGGCTGGTGTAACGTCTGCTTCCGACCTGCTGCATTTGCGGAGGAAGCAGCACCAGCAGGTGCAGGAGGAACGCCGCGAGGGCGCACGGATTCTGATACGGAAGTATGCGAGCATTTCGGCTAGCTGTGTCTTGCTGCCCCTTGCTTCTTTTGGCCTCACTCCCCCCAAGTGTTGCTGCTACTGCAGTAGAGGACCGATGTACCGTTTGTTAGGGAAACAACCCTTAACTCCTTGCTGCTCTTCTGTCTCTTCTCTTTATTCCCGCAGGCTGATACGCTTCCGACCCCTCCAGATATGAGCTGCGTGGCAGGCTGGTGTGACCTGATAGACACACGCCAGCGCATGGAGGGTCTTCGCTGCAGGCAGAGCGCGTATGTACCTCCTTTCTGCCGGCCAGGTCCAACAGCAGCAGAAGCAGCAGCAGACGAGGAGGAGAGGGGAGGCTCAGCCTCCGGGAGTGTTGCTGCTGCATCTGCTGATGGTTGGGCTGGCGTGAAAACCGTGCGGAATCTTTTTTTCCTGGTGAACATCGAAGGCCACAAGGGCGCACTGCCCGCAGAGAAGGAGCTCAAGAGGGTCACCATATTCCCATCCCTAACGCTAGTAAACGCGACCTCAACTGAACTTGAAGTTAACATTGCGCCGTCCTCGACGGACAACAAGGGCAGCCGCAGACAGCTGGTCGCCGCTCGTGACGGCAACAGTGCGGCGGCTTCTGCGCTGCAGCAGCTGCATGCGCTGCAGCAAAGGCCAGCGCTCTGTGCCACCCTGAGAAGACACTCCGTGTTTCTCGTCTACGATGTCCCTCCTAATCGGCCCCTGAGGTTCCGCATGCGTTTCGCTATGCTTGAGGGGGCAGAGTGGTCGTCGGTCATTCCTGATATCCTCAGTTCTCAGGTTTGTTTTGTTCGTTACGTAACAAGCCTAAACCTCTTGCTCTTCGTTTCAGCTGTCTGTACACGCCGAGCCGCAGCAGCAGCAGCAGCAGCAGCTGAGGGAGCAGTCGCTACTCGGAGCATTCTTCGTCCAGACGATATCTGCTGTCTCGACTCTTTTTCTGTCTGCTGCAGGATGAGGTGGTGAGCCGCATGCTGCTGCCCTCACGCCGCCACGCCTCGGTGGAGCTGGAGGTGTTGCACGACACCACAGAAGTAGCGCCTTTCCTACCCTTCGTGTCTCCTCGGCAGCTCACTGCCGTCATCGCAGCCCCCCGCACTTTCGTCGACCGCACGGGCCTTGGGGTCCGCCCTGTGCAGGACGGGAGGTTTTTCCCGGAGTTCGACGGCCAGAGCCTCTTGGGCGATTCCACTGTAAGTTTTATGCGCAATGTTTTTGCTTTGCTGGCAAGCCAATCGACATGCGATGTGCTGAGATTAGCAGAAGGCTTGAAATAGAGCGAATGCATGTATGGAGTTCGTGTTGAAGGTTTCGCACTGTCTGTACACGGCGCCAACGAGCAAACGAAACTGCTGAATTTTATTTTGCTTTCTTTTCGTGATCTTTGCAGACATCGGAAGTAACTCTGGTGCTGCCGAGGAGGAGGGGCCTGGGACAGCCCGTGGAGTGCCGCGTCGCAATCCCTGCCCTAGGGGGCTACAGCGATGCTGCCCTCGAGACGGAGGATCGGTACTACACGCTGCGCCTTAAGACAGAGAGGCTGGCGCCTTCTGAAACTGGTGGTAGGGAAGATAGATCTTTGATTACGGAGGGTTTTATTTGAATTTCTGGTTGTGGAGGGTCCTGGGACAGGGGCGATACTGTGCGCTGCTGTCTATCTCTCTCTCCCTCTGTCTCTGTTCTTCTTTGTCTTTGTCAGTCTTCCCCGTCTGTGTGTCTCCCAAGCAGATGCCGACCCTCGGTCGTAAAGGCCCTTGTGGTGCTCATCGGGGGCAGTATTGTGCGCAGATGTTGTCCTTTTGTTCAGGGGCAATATGCCGCGTCGTGTCTCTCGTGCCGGAGTTCATTCTGACAAACGCACTTCATATTCCTCTTTTCTTCCGCCAGTACGGCACTCAAGGGCCCACCTTTGAGGGTACGTCGAAGCGTCTGGAGGCCTCCTCGCCTCACCAGCTGTCGTGTGTCTGTTGAGGTTTGCTTGGCTTCTAGCGCCGTTGGAGACGATCGTTGCCTGTTTAACGCTCGATGCACTGCATAGCGGAATGCGCGCTGCTGTCTCTCGTGCGTTTGCAGTAAATCCGGGGCAAAGTTATCCCGTGTACTGGGCGAGCTCCGAGCTTCCCCAGGCCATTCAATTCCGCCCAGGCACCAGCGAGGGATACGCCTGGTCAGGGGCGGTTATTGCCAGTGAAGAGACGGCGGGAAAGAGCTGGATCGCTCTCTACAACGGAATGAGGGATGCAGTACCAGGTAAGAGGAATCCCTCACCGTCACACCACATCGTTCTCCGCTCTTGTTTCAGCATTTTTACATGTTTCATCAGTAGCAGAATACTCCTTAGGCAGCTGGGACGTCTGCTGTGGGGACAGCATCGTAATAGAGAGAGCTGTGCCATATTTCTTGTTTACGGCTAGCACGGTAGCTAGATTGGCCATTCGTGCCTCCTTCAGGCGTCTTCTGCGTGGAGGTAGCGCCAGATGGCGGCATTAAGAGCATTTGCATCCGCGGGGCTGACGGCACGACGGGCGGCTTTCTGGTTGCAAATAAATGCCCAGCGATCAAGCGTGTGATGATTCACACGTACCACACGGAAATGACCTCCCAGAGGCAGGCGCCTGAGGCGGGGAGCTCCTCCTCCTCCTCGTCTCGCGGCCGCCCACCCATCAAGTTGCCCGATTTCGACTTCCACTTCTTCGCGGGCGAAGGAGAAACCGTCGCTTATGGCTGGCCGTTTCCCTTCACGTATTCCTCGAGGCCTGTGAGGGGTGCACGCACTGTTTATTTCCCGGAGCCCCTTGCCAATCTGAAATGACCAACAGGCCGCCCCTCTAAACTCTAATCCGTGCCTACCCACCTGCTGAAATTTATAGCAGCCCTAATGCGACACTACTTGGAGGGAAGCGAAGTGCTTCTTGCCGTTCATTTTTGAATATTTTTGGCAGCTGTAGTTAGTTCTTCTTCCTGGGGGTAAAGACGCCTTGTAGTGAGCTCTGCGACACCGCGCGTCTGCGTCTCAGTGCCAAGTGCTCTTGTGGCTCGACAGCAAGACGGTCGCCCCCAAGAGTCCCATTGTGCTGGACCTGGAGACCCCGCAATACAAGCGGTACGAAGTGAATCTCGGCCTTCGTGACAAGCCGCAGATCATTGTCAGGACCGAGAAAAGAGGCGATGCAATGCTAATCGAAGTCAGGCCGAAACCTGGCACGGGCCCCGAGGGGCCACTTGCCGCCGCTCCTTCCCCCAAGTTTCAAGGAGTGGAAACCGAGACAGTAAGAGCACTGACTGCCAACTTAGACTGCCAATGGGATTTCCTATCTTGGCTTGGATTGTTTTCTATGTCTATTTGTGTTCTTGAACAGTAAAGCCTCTTTGACTCCACAGCATTTTGTGGATATGACGAGACTAAGAACTTTACCAGAGCTTTGGAATATTGGTGTTTTAAAAGAATGTATACTTTTTTATAAGTACAAATATAGGAGGTGCTTTCCTCTTGTGGATTCGTGTAATTTTGCCACAGGCACTCGAGAGCCCTCTGCGCAGCCTCCATGTCGCCGTCAACATGTCCCAGGTTGGGGTTTCGTTGATATACGACGCTATGCGGGAAGAATTGTGTTTCGCGGAACTTTCGCAGCTAGCGGTTGGCTTCCAGGAGCGGGGCGAGAGGCAGAAGCTGTTAGTCCGCATCGCCGATATTCAAATAGATAATCAAATGGAGCATGGACGCAAACCTGTCCTGCTGGCCAATCGCGGTGGTGGAGGCCACGGCTCCGATGAGGTAAGAAGACGCGTGCCGACATACAGGAGGTGTTCTGAGCCACATGGATTTTACAGTAGTCGACTCTTAAGGCGTTCCCAAAAGAGAGGGAAGAACGAGGGAAAGTATCTCTTTATTGGTGCCGCTGCAGTCGTGATCAGCACGATGCATTAATAGATGCACTTCAAAACGTTCGCGGCCGACTCCAGTCAAGCTGCTGTGGCATGTCTTCCGGTTTTAAAAGTACAATTTTGTAGAATCTGCGATTTTCTCATGCAGTCGTTTTCGGCGCACACGGCCTCAAAGCCGTTTCTAAGCCTTTTCGTAGTTCGCCATCACACAACAAGCAGCGACGTCATTTTGCGTCGCGTGCAGCTGGAGGTCGACAATTTGGAGATGGAAATTGACGCCGATGCCCTCAATGGCCTAAACGTAATTATACACATGCGGAGCGAACCACTATTTAATGCGGTCCTGGCCTCCACGTTCTTTAGCAAAGGCTGCGTAGCTTTGCGGCACGATCGCATGCTTATTGGTAACAGCTGGCGGTTTGTTGCATCTAACTGTCGACTTTTTATAATCGGATAAACGCAGTAGGGGTGTGTTTTTGTTCTCCTGCACAGGATTTTCTCTGGGCCTGCATGACATCTCTAGGGTTGATGAGCGCCGCATCGCGCCGCACAGTATCTGCAGAGGAGCTTGAATTGTGGCTCGGCTCTCCGATTCACCAAACATACACCCCGCCTCCGCTGCCGACGGTGTTATCTCTAGAGTCCATGCTCATTGACAGGTTCGACGTGTACTGTTGGTGCTCCTTCGTGCTTGACAAAATGCACATGCTCTCCGATCTGCTGAAAGTCGGCCTTCGAATTTTAATGGCCTCCGGGCGCCTCGAGCTAATGGTACGTACGCTTTGCATCGCTAATTCCATTTGTCAGGACTTCTCTCATGCTCTCTTAAAGAATGAATGTTTTTTGTGGCTTGCAGGGTGCAAAGCTAAACTTCCAACGGGAGGAGTTCAGGAACTTGAGGGGAACGGCGAAGACGTTTGTCGCGTCGCTGCACGAGCGGTACACATACCACTTGTTGAACTCGGTTTTCTCGTCTCTTGGCCAAAGTTCGTTGCTTAATCTACCACGCATGCCGTTCGAACTTGGGAAGAACACAATAGGCTTGGCAGCGAATGCAGTGGATAGCGTTAGCGCTGGACTTGGCAGCTTGCTTTCGACTTTCACCTTCGACTCGGAGTACATCAACCGTCGGCAGAGGGAAAGGGTGCGAAACACCGCGAGCATGCGTGATGGCTTCCTTTCTGCTGGAAAGAACATCGGGGAGGGCGTCTGGTCACTGACAAACATCGTTACGAAGCCCATCGAGGGGGCGCAGCGCGAGGGCGTCGGAGGATTCTTTAAGGGAATTGGAAAAGGAATTGTTGGATCCCTCGTCAAACCTCTCGATAAGGTTGGCCAAGCCGTTTCAGATGTGACGCGCGGCATTAAGGCAGAGGTTTCAAAACCCATCGGTGCCTCCAAGTTCAGAAATGAACGCAGGCGGAGGCCCCGCATGCTTGGCGAACTCGGAGAAATCAGGTTAGTTTGTTTTAATCGTTTTAACTCAATTTGACGCCTTCTCGCCATCGCCCTTCGGGTACACAATTTATACTGTTTTCCTTCGCTTACCGTACCACAGCGAGTGCTGCTTGCGTAAAACATTAATGGTAATGGTTACCTAGTCTTGTTTTCCTCGCACAACCTTTTGATGAGCTACCTAGCGATTTACCAGACAGAGTGTATGCTGGGGCTTTTATCTGCAGGCCATACGATGAGATGGAAGCCACTTTACGTGAGTGCCTTGGGTTGGCGGTGACACGCCGTCTGCAGAAATTCGTTACAGTCTCAAAAGAGGAAGCCTTGCCGCCGCGTCACCTTGTGGTTTTGTTCTACCCCAAAGATATATTCTTCGTGGATTTGCGCGGCGCGCCTTTCACAGTCCGGTTGTCTCATGCAAGTGACGAAAGCGAAGCCGAACGCGAGAAGAACGTAAACGTCCTATGGCATGTCAGCATTCCACTGGTGCGTGACATCAGGGCAAGTACACACGGAATCATCATCAGAGCCGGGCATCCGAGTGTCCAGAGACCTAAGGATGTCCTAGCAGCCATCAGCAATCCAAGCGACAACCGTGAGCCCCAGAGGCCTGCGAATGCAGCGGCGGAGCGCCATGTGCATGTGGGGCCTGTGCGGCATTCGATGGCTGATCGCTGCTACCAAATCCCCTGTTCATCAGCTGCCCTAATTTTTCAATTGTATAAAGAGCTGCTCGAAGCGCAGCATGGTTCCACATCCGTCGTGCAACTGGGCACATGGGATGCTGAGAGGTACGTTGATACAGACAGTGACGACTAGAGAGGCCAGTGGTGTGAGACTATTGGTATGGTGGCTTCAGATCCCAGCGTGTTTTTTCATGCTGCTGCCTCTTCCATATATAAACAGTCCTCCAGATACAGCTAACCAGCAAAGCAAAACCAGAGGGCAAAGATTCAGCAGCAACCCTGGCGTGCTATATGCGTAGGGTGCTACCCTTTTTGTGTTTCAACCGTTTTTCTTTAATTCGATAGAATTTCGTGGAGACGCCAAATACTATAGCTTTTTAGGTTGCACTGACAGACGGTTGCAACAGTCGGTCGGCGATTTTTAGGGGCCGCTTCCCTGGCATCCCAGCAAGCGTAAACGAGTGCGACATTCCTAGACAGAACACAAAGGGAGGAAGAGCCGAGAATCGCAGACTTGGGTATTCATGCAAGGAAGAAGGCAGGCATCGCAGCCGCGGGTATTGGAACGCCGCAGCTGTGGCTTTGTTGTAGAGCACCTCCTCCCCCACGTCCGTCTGTCAACGACGAGCGGCTGATCATCGCATTGGTGCTGTGGAGAGACCCTACTTCCCACGCACTTTCATATGCGCTCCCTTGCTGACAGTAGTGTGCCTCATGCCATGTTGGAGAGGGGGAGGCTGCATCGCCTGGGGAAGGCCACGCACCTAGCGGTATTTCCTGATGGAAAGAAGTAGCACAATCCTCGTGGTGCCAAGGATTGTTGTATTGTAGCTCCAGCTTGGCGGCTTCGTTGTTCGAAAGTAGATCACGTTCCCTCGTGGCGCCCACAGGAGCGGTCTCAGCAAAAGGGGTACCTACGGCGCAACACAATCGCGGGCTCTGCTTGCCTGCATCCAAAGAACGGGGAATTGTTTGCACTTTGTTCTTTTTTTGTGGCAAACTGCAGCAGGGCACACCGGGTGCTACCTGGAAACGCCGAATGCGGTTGAGGGGGCGGTTCTAGTGGGGGAAAGCACGGCTGGTTGTCGGCCTCTTTATAATGCTGCAAGACATGTCCAGGCTGCCAAGAGGGGCACTCCCTCAGGAGTTTACTGGTAGATTTGCATGCAGCATGTGGAGGGGATTTGCACGGACAACCATCAACCGACTGGGTGATCCCTTTTCGTCCCTTGCTGCTCCCTTCCCCTATGGCCAAGTCTGAGTCCTCGTGCAGCAGCTGCAGCACCGCAAACCCTCGTCGTAGGACAGGAACATCTTTATATCACTCGTAAAGCAACGATCTCAATAGCTCAACTCATGAAGCACCATCAAGGACTGACGCAGATTTTTGATATTTCCTCGGCTTGCCTCTGGAAACGCAAGGTTACAAGCGGAAAGTCCTCCAAGTCCTCCTGATGTGGTGGTTGGCTGCATGAGCATGGGAGCGTAGAATCAACCCCATGCATGTAACATTAGAAGCCATGAAACGGAGACGTTGCAAACGTACAAGCGCCCAGCTACTATAGAAGCAACGAACTGCAGTTGTATCGTTACCCGTGGGATAAAGTGACAATCCCCGCCGGCCTCCTGCGCAGGCTCATGAAAAACAAAATAAGCACCACTCAAATTTAAAAGCTTTTTTTTGCGTAGATATTCTGTGCGTTCAAGAGTTGTGTTACGGCTTTCCTAATATCTTTAATGTAAAACGTGTAAAAAAAAGCAGCGTTATTCACGCAATCTACTCGGTTAAGAAACTCCGAGTAAGTGTAGGATTGTCGCGCTTTTATACATGCTAGTACAGCACCGCTAGGCACAGGAAAGTTTGCATTCGTTTCGATTGTTGAAGCGGAAATCGAGATGCTGAGTCGTGTCTTGCCACTTCTTACAATGGAAATGCTTGGCTTCCAGTCAGTGATAAAATATTCCTGGGCGATCCCAGAGAGCAGATGCTGCAGGTCCACTTCCAGAGGCGGTGCAAGAGAAAGTGCATGCACCAGCTGTATGTACAGTACAGATCCAAACCGTTAACTAGCCTCCATTATCGTGCAAGATAGGCAGCCCATATCAGACTTGCTTTCTTTTTACTATAAGCTTGGTGCACATCCAAGAAAAGTAGATACACCACGGGAAAGAGTGAAGATGCGCGCTTGCTAAAACTCACCTTAAAATGGACTTCTTGCTTTGCATTCTTTAACGCGGCGTCGACGAAAGTATCTCCAAACTTCACTGCAAATTGCCGTCGCACCGCTGCCAGCTCTTCAATACCTGACAACGAGGACAAGAGCCACTGGGCTTAACCCATCCGAAGCATGAACTATAAAGTAGGTCGCTCATCAACAGCGTATGTGCACACAGAGCCTAAAAATATGATTAAAAGTCGACATCTTAATTAGTCTCACTGAGCCTTGGTTCGCAATAAAGCAGCGAGTGAATCGGAGACAACAAGTCTGGAGGGCACATCTTCTCCGTGGCGAGATAATTCTGCGATAAAAGGACCTCACAAAGCACAAGAGGAAAACCTTTTTGTTATCTTGCTGCCGCTCGACAAGGAAAATGAATGCATGCAAAATTTTATCCTAATCAAGGAATAAACAAAATATAAATATTTCAAAATAGGCTGAAGCGCTGGGCCCTACCATGCGCGAAATCAGAAGTTCACAGACTGTCACGAGGATTTCCATGGCTCTCTCCAGTCGACACTCTCTCAGTAAATGCTCGCCCTTCAGCCTAGCACCCTCTTCTCTCCCCTCCCTGCAAGGGGCATACAACTGCGTATATCTGAAGTGTTGGCAGCTGCACGAATTCCTATCTCCCAGTAGTTGTGTGCTTCTGCTGGTATTAACAGTGCAAAGGCGTAGAGGGCATCTCCTCTACAACTCTCAACGCGCACAACAAGGGAATGGACGCGCACTTAAGGAAAACTGAAATATCTCTACGCTGCACACGAACTGAATTCTGCAGCCGGTTTGTGCACATCCGCGCTGCACGTAAAGACACCAAGGACATTTGGGCAAGCATTGTGAGGGCAAATATGTTGTAGATAAGGCTTCCCTCAGTGGGTTTATTGGTGTTATCCTGAACGAGGAGTCCTGTGTGCTGCTCATGGGTTTCATGTTCCGTTCGCAGAAGACCTAGCAATGCTTACCTCTGCTGATAGCCATTTTTAAACTTGCCTTACAGACGGTGCCGTCAAACCTCTCGAAAGGCCACCGCACCCTCATCGTTAACAGGTGTCGTGCAGTTTCGCCACGGAAGCAGTCCAAAAGGCGCCTTATCACTTCCCTGATCCTACTCAACGTAGTGTAAACAGGCTTTTATAAAATTTAAATTTTAAGGGTCTACTGGTTTCGTGTCAGACACAGAATTCGAATTGTGGACACGGGCTACACTAAGGTGATCACCGACTGGACGATGTGCAAGAAACAACGCGAAAAGAAGAGATTAGCAAACTAGCTCTGACAATTTATTTAAGTTAAGTAGGGATAAGCCAAGATATAGCCTTCCTGTCAATAACCTGGACTTCTGTATTATGAGCAGGTGACCTGGGTCTAGCAGACAACAACGGACACAACCCCACTGGTACATGCAAGCATCCCTCATGCCTCCTACAAAAACTTCTCAGCCTTTACAATTTTGAATAAATCAGAAGTTTAATAAGAACAACAAACACCTGCCACCTAATTAGAAAAAGTTTAACCCAGGCAAATGCTCCATTAGCCACGGAACCAGCACCAGAACTCCTGCTCTTCAAAGCCGAATAAGCAAAGCAGTATCGTTAGCTTTTACTTTTAAGGGCATTCAAAAGCGCATTTTGATTTAAAACTTGGCAGCTTAGTTTTACGTCATTTCATGGAATGAGAAAAGCTGGCGCCTCGCCTTCTTGGCTTAGTCGGTAGAGCATTCGCTTAGTAAGCGAAAGGTCGCCGGTTCGATTCCGGCAGGAGGCTACCTTCTTTGAAGTCCAAAGCAAACATTTTGGCATGTGCCCATCAGTCTTTTTATATATAATTAAAGTAATAAATTAAGCTATTTGTTTAAAAAGCCAAACCTGCAAGACAACCAATTCCTCAACGCAGTTGGATGAGCTGTTTCTATGTATACTATCCCCCACTCTGAAAAGAGATATATTTCATTAGTATTACCAAAAATTTCATTAATTTTAACAGATATATATTTTTACGCTTTTTCTTGACGGTTTGTCAAAGGGAGATAATCGCTTCTTGATACTTCTGGGATCGTCTAAGTATTTGAGTCCTCTCCACTACAATAACGCCAGCCACAGACTATTGCACTCAGTGAAAGAATGGCAAAACGAAATTAAATAAATTACTTATATATGTTCACTGGCTAGAAAAACGTGAAAAAAAGAGTAAAATTTTAAATCACGCAAAGACAAAAAAAGTAAAATTTTAAATCACGCAAAGACAAAGAACAGAGCCTCCTGCCGGAATCGAACCGGCGACCTTTCGCTTACTAAGCGAATGCTCTACCGACTAAGCTAAGAAGGCTGGTCACGACCCATTCTAAACAGGGAACGAGGTGAATGCCATTTCCTCGTTCTATTCAAGTAAAGTTGCCAGATTGTTCGTTGTTCGTGAACACAACCTAATTCCAGAATAGGTGGTGTCAATGAAGGTAGGTAAAATACGTGGGACACATTGTGGCTGGAGCTGAAGGCTAGGGTGACCTCAACAATATTCTAGCTGGGCTTGCTGAGACATTATGAGTACAGCGCGCCTAAGTGTGTTAAGACAAATGTCAGCAGAATCTTATCTAGCACAATATGATGATGGCGTTGGTATTTCAGGGCACTTCAGACCCAACTGGGGGATCTCAACTTTTCAGATGCCTGGCATAAAAGATTCACATCTCTGCTTGTCCAAATCCGACCTATTAGTAAGTGTGTTGTGATTTGGGTTTTAATTATGCTCAGTGTGATGCGCATCCGTTCTGCTTAAGGTTAAAGCGTCAGGGTTTTCGAGCCTGGAAGAAAGAGGAAAACGTGGAAGAAGTGGGAGGACGGTGCAGGACAAACGGTGTAGGCTACGCCTACACAACGAACCGAAGTGTCACTTTTGAGCATTTAACTTATGCTGAAGGGTTCTTTCAGGCGACGATGATGCAATGAACGATCCGCAAAGGTCATGTTAGCTAGCGGCCATGGAAAGACGGGAGCGGGAGTTAGCTCATCACCGTCGCGTCCAGCCGCCACGACTCTTGGGCTGGAGACCGAAGGAATGGCTAGTGGGCAGGCTAGCTGTTGCTTGGAGGCCCTAAGCTACAACGGTCAGCAGCAGATGTTGGAGGACCCCAGCCTGCGCACGCTCTTTTAAATCATGTAAAGTATTAATACTGTTCCAGAGGGTAGTAAGCGCTGGCAGTCTTGTCCTCGCAGGCGATACTGCTCATACGAAGGGCAAAAGCAGGCGGGAACACATATACGTAGGAGTACCCAACCGCTAGCCGGAATTGGGTCTTGGATCTTTCGTTTACAATTCGGTTACTCTGCCAGCTAGACGACAAAAACCAGAAAGCCAAGGTACAGCCGCATCCCTGCTGAGTTTTGCTTGTTGCAACGGACTGATGAGCTCATGGCTCGCCTCTGTCAAGGGGCTCCTGTTTCATTGCACGTCGCGAAGCTTGGCTATAGCACTTGCTACCGTCATGTCTTTGCTGGGTTCCGTCTGCCGGCCCAGTTCTGATTTTCCCGCTTCACATCAGGACTACAACAACGTTGTATCTACTATCACCAACAGGCAAACGGCATCCAGGAAACGCATCCATCCTTCCTTTATTCCAATTGCATAGAGGGCGTCATGAGGGGTCACGAAGAGCATACACTAGACGATGTACCCTACGCACTTTCAAGAGCAAAGCGTTTTGCAAGGCCCTCGTGGAAACGATTTTAGTAGCCGTGCCCATACACACACTAAACCTGTGGGTTCATTGTTGGCGGCAGGAGAGGCCGTGCTGCTGCCTTTGCGGGTGATGCAGCAGCAGCAAGCCACCTAGGAAGCCATAGGGAGAGCTACTTCGATGTGATGGGGATGCGGAGCTGCAGTAGCTTGAGCATTGAAAAATGTTCTTCTTCCTCTTACTCAGAGAGGTGTCTCGAGTGCAAATATCGTGAGTGGCTTCGTTACGCTGTAAAGGAAGAGAGGGTAGACATGGCAAGCGCGGAGCCCTTTGTGCAGAGGAAGCGGGGGTAAGTGCTGCAGTGTGTATTCTATTCAGCAGGCTTACTGTAGATGCCGCGACTTCGCGATATCTAGAACATAAAAAAAGAGTAGGAAGCAGTCATTGAAGCAAAAGTGGCAGCAAACAACTCCACCCGCGAAACGGCGGGCTCTCCCTTACTTTGCTCCGTCAACTGAGCTACTAAAGCCAAGCCCAGCACAATATAAGCAAATTATATTTGGCTTGAGGGATAAAACTTTGTTTTAGCAAGGGCACAAGGGGCACGCACCCGGGTGGGATCCATAAGAAAGCTCAGAGCGCAAGCTTTCGCCGCAGCAGAGCCTCTTTCTGCTGGGACGTCTGCGCTGCTTGCCACTCCTCGGGGTCAAGTGAAGCCACCTGCATGCGGGAAGCAAACAGCAACAACACTTTCTAGACATCCTTCACAAGCAGCTGCACGGAGGATATGTCGAGGATGTGGGAGAAAAAAGAGGACAGTTAGCAACTTAAAGAGAGACAAAGAAAATGAGGCAGGCATAGCGAACTTGACAAAGGTAGGGCTCCCGAGTGAGGGAGAAATCGACAAAGTAAGGGCAGAAAAAGGAGCTGAGCCGCACCTTAGGAAGGCCCAGAGCTTTAAAGGCACGGAGGAGAAGATATTTATGGCCTGTATTGTAGCTTCTCTGTCTTCCCTCGAAGTTGGCAGACAGCCGCAATCCCTCCTGCTCGGCCATGAGGACCACGGGAATCCCCTCTACCCAGAGAGACACTTCCGAGAAGGGCCACTGATGCCCAAACTGCGGCGCAGGTGAAAGGGGCCCCCCCTCGTTAGCATGCTGAAAAGCGATGCGTCCCTTCGTGGCCACATCTGCAGCAAGTGCAGACAAAACAAAGACGGATATACACTTTTTTATTGGTTGAGATGGCTGCTGTACCCCCGATGTTAAACCACCATAAAGTATCAGCCTCCCGTGCATGCGGGAAAGACAAGAGCCGCCAAAAGGAGCAGAAAAGAAGAAGCCGCGCCTCACTTTTGACCTCCTGCAGAAACCGCCGGATCTCTTTGCCATGCCTTTCCGCCTTCCAACGCACCAGAGCTGCGGCGAGGGAGTTGAGCGTTCCCTTCTGCGTTGAGGCTGCTGCGAGCTGAGGAGCTTCCAGCTGCAGGAGCCGCGAAACCTGCTGCAGCAAAGCTGTGGGCTGACAGTGGCTGGCGTAAATAATGCTGTCGAGTGCCGTCAGCGCCATGGGAAAAGGCCGGTCACCATCTCCTCCTGTAGCAGCAACTAACTTCTGCTGCTCAGCAGGCATAGCCACGTCTGCCTGTCTCCAAGGCAAACTGAACGCAGACGAAGAGGAGCTGTCCGCAGTTGTAAGGGCACCCACAGGCTCAAAAAAGCTGGCGGAGCCCCCAACAGGAGACGCGGCTGCCAAGGCACGATCCACCAGAAAGAGAAAGCTCGGCCGGCCTTGCATTTCCGCTATGAGAAATGCCCAGCAGAGGTGGGAGAGAAAAAGAAACTCTAGATGCCTGAAAGTAAAAAAGCAGAACAAAAGATAAACGCAGATACACCTAATGGGCAGCAGAGAGCACTGCCACCAGGAGGACATCACACGAAGGAAGCCCAGAGGGAGAAAGGGAAAGAGGCGCATTTGTCATGCAGCACCACCAGCAGAAGATGCCAAGCTCAGAGGAAGCTTTTCAATAAAAGCCAGCAGAAAAGGCCATTCTTTTCCAGCAGCAACACAAGCCGCAGGACAAACAGCACAAGCAGCAGCACGACAAGCAGCAGCAACAATCAAGCCAGCGGCAACAGTAACCGTGCTGCCTCCCGAGTAAAAAGAGCGTTACAGAGTACGGATACCAAAGCACTCGCGTACCTATCTGATGCATGCAGGCCAGCCCCAGGTCTGCCCTTGTTGCAGGTGCTTTCCACGAAGCAAAATGCACGGCCAAAGAGCACCGGGTGTACGTACACCGCAAGTGACAGGGGGAACACGCAGGTAACCGCGTCTCTGAGGGTTCTAAAAAGGCTTTTCTCTCTTTCAACGCTGCTGCACCACAGCTACGCAGAGACAGACACAAACCCACCAAAACAAAACAGTGTCTTTCCGGTGCAGCAGAGACATCGGAAAGAAGCTGCTGCTGCTGCAAGTTGAGGGAGCAGGGACAAAGGGGTTGTTACGCGGGCGATTGGGGGAGCGAAGAAAGAGAGACGGCTGAGAGCCTGCATGAACTTAAGCCTCTGGAGGACACTGAGAGAGTTGAGCAGGCTGGGAGTGTCTGCTCCCCAGCCGCCAGTGCTTCTGTCCTCGGAGCTGCAAATGCTAGTCAAGATGCGCTGCAGGAGACAGCGGGGGTAATAACCCTCCACACGCGAGAAAGCGTCCAGACACACCAGCCAGAGGGTGAAGCTCACGCTGTATTCAATTTCTGCAAGGAACCAAGCAAACGCAGACAGACGCAGCGCACGTGAGGCTCGCAGACACCTGCAGAAGGAACGGCAACGGGTGCAACAGAGAAAGAGAGATGCAAACAGACAAACAGAGAAAAACAGAGAGAGAAAGACAGAGAAACAGACACATACAGACTGTTTGTTTAATCAGAAAAAAGAGACACAGACAGACAGACGTAGAGACAGACATGCAGAGATGTAGATATAGAGGCAGACAAGGAACTAAGCAAAAAAATAGACGGACAAAGAGACAAGGCAGGGAGAAGGGGAGGGGAGGACCTGTAAACCTTGAGGAGAGAATGGCTTCGATGCGAGGGACAAGCGAACTCTGCAGCCCATGAGAGGCGAGACAATCCACGACGTCTACCAAGTCATGCAAAGGGTGTATTAGAGCCAGGGGATCACAGTCAGCAGCAGCACCAGCAGCAGCAGCACCGCCATCTGCTGCACGCCTTGCGGGGTCTGTGGTCTCCAGGGCAGCAACCACAGAACGCGTAAGGGTGAGATATTCTCCTGGAGTGTCCATACACCTCCTTTCCACAAAGCTCGCGATGCTGCAGCAAGCAGCGCCACATGCACTTCAGCACCAGCAGCAGTGGGTGGTCATATCAGGACTAGCACCAGCGGTCACATCAGCACTAGCAACAAGCCGCAGCGAACACTGCCAGCATTGGCAGCATACAAGCACGTTAGCGGCGGCCCAAGGAGACCCTGACAGTTCCACCTGCAGCAGCAGCGGGGGCTGAGGCGTCTGTCTGACCAGCAGAGTTGCTGAGGGACAAGGTAGGGGACTCTGCTGTTGAGGAGACTTGCTGCACTTCTGGCTAGCCGTGTCATGTCTGCGTCTTTAAAGGAGGGATCCAAATGCTTCACAATTCGCAGCATCAGGCGAAGCTGATAAAAATCCATCCCTTCTAACTGCACAGACAATTCGACGCAATTTCGAAACCCCTCTTTCTCCACGCCCAGCCCTTCTCAGATAAAGCCAAAACCCTAAATCCTAAATCCTAAACCCTCAACCCTCGGGAGCACCCTGGTATAGCTTGACGCGGGGAGTGACTTAGGGTTTAGGGTTTAGGGTTTAGGGTTTAGGGTTTAGGGTTTACTAGGCATAGCAGCCGCGGAGTGGCCTTTGTGTAGAAGGCCTTCCACTCGGTGCAGAATCGGTAGAGGCCCGCGCAGGCCAGCAACAACGAAGGGGGTGACATTTCGGTCACTGCATCAGTTGCCCTGTCGAAGCATGCATCTGCAGTGTACGTACACCCCAGATGAAAAAAGCAAAGCACGGGCGCACGTAATATAATACAGGGCAAGAAAGCGTGAAAGTCTCTACGTTCTCCGACAGCAGCAGCACAAACAGTTTGAAATGCAAAGGCGGCAAGGCCAAGGGGCATTCTCAAAGGGACGCTTTATGGGGTGTCTGTACAGCTGACCAGTCCATCTCTTGCAGCGCAGGCCCATGCGGCCACACTCAAATAAGTAAAGAGAAAGCGAATCGGGATCGGTTGAATGGAGGTGATCTGTAGAAACCACCTTCAGCAACTCCTCACTGAACAAATGGCAACGACCCAGAGCATGCAGACACTGCACTCCTGCTGCTGCTGCTGCTGTTGCATCTGCTGCTAAGGGGGAAAACGCAACTTGTGTTTTCTGCTGCAGCAACATGTCCGGCTCTTGCTGCCGCACGTGGAGATGGGGAGGAAGACTTCGTGAGAGCCGAACGCGCTCCAATATCCTGAGCAGAGAAACGCAGCAGCTGTAGAGACATCTTGTCAGGCGCACCCTGCAAAGCCTCACTTGTCTCTGCTTCTTCTGTCTTGCTAACTGTCGCGATTGTGCTGCTGCTGCAGAAGGCAGCAAAGGCTCCCACTCTACTGTTGGCATGCAGGGAAAGGGTTTGCAGGCACAGGGTTTGCAGCAAAGCTGAGGTTGTCTGCCGCAGCAGCAGAAGCTAACGTGTGCGTGCTGAGCCCCTGCCTCTCCCTGGAGAAAATGTCTCAGCACTGGCATGCACTAGAAGCAGACGCACAGCAGCAGGGTTGGGACGGCATCTCGCACGGAGTGTTTCAGCTGCATTTCGGCAAGAAGTGTTGCTGCCTCTGCTGCGCTGCAGAGCAGCGCTACAGCCGCTGCATTTATCTCTTCCGCATGCAGATGCGGGGCCCCTCCAACTACACCCGGGGCAGCAGGGGTGCACCCCGCAGCAACAGCAGCAGTACCAGCAGCAGCAGCCGCTGCCGGCGCTGCTGCTGCGCTTTTGTCAGGGTCCGCAGCAGAGGGGCATCCAATTCCCTGCAACGCCTCCGCTGCCAGGCGGAGACAGCGAAGATCCTTGTTGACCTGCAACTGCCAAATAGCAGCAACCTCCGCAGCAACTGTTTCTACACTGCTGCTGTTGTTGTTGTTGCTGCTGCTGCTGCTGGCAAGGCCATCCTCTACTGCCGCTACTGCACGCAGCGCCTGAAGCAGCAGCACGTAAAACGGTGAGCCCAGTGTCCCCCACGCCGGCTGTTGCTGCCAAGGGCCTGCAGTAGCAGCAGCAGCAGCAGCAGCAGGGGTTGCGGGTATGGCTTGTCGGAAAAGAACACGATAGGCAGGGTCAGTCAGGTCAAAAAAATACTTGATGGGGCCCCCTGCTGCTTCTGCTGACTCTGAAGCTTCAGAAAATGCAGCAAGGGCCTCCCGCACTGCAAAAACGCGTGCTTCTGAAGAGCCCATCTCTGCTGCCGCTGACACAAAAGGTGAGAGACAAGCAGAGACGCAAACCACGGAATTGCCAGTGCTGGATTTTGCTGTACATGTTGCTGCAGCTGCTTCTGCACTCCCTGCTGTTGTAGTTGCTGCTGGTGCAGTTGCTGCTGCTGGAGGTGCTGCATCGATTGTACCAGCAGCGTGCTGCCCTAAAAAAGGCACTTTTACCCCGTAACCCCCCCACTGAACTAGAGACAATCCCGTGGTTCTTTTGAAGCTGTCTGTATGCGGGAGGTAAGCTCGCCTGCTGCTGCCGTTGGTGAGGGACCTCCTACGTAGGCCTCGGGGGATAATCGTAAGCAGCCGGGAGGGCCCCAGGGGACCTCGCCAAAAAAAAACCATCCCACAGGAAGTAGACAACTAAACAGAGCAGCAGATAAAAAACAAGGAGGGAGGCTTACGAGCAGGCAGCCACCCCAAAAAGGCACGAGGCCCCCACTGAGTAGTGCTCGTCAGTTGATAATACCTCTTCGCCTTGCAACCGGCATTGCTTCGTCTCCCTAAATTATCTCCTTCTTATTTCAATGCAAATTTCAGTGCAAATTTCAATGCGGGGGATGCCACATGCAAAGATTCCGGGGGCGCTGCTGCTTTGTGACGAACCCCCTTTGAGCACTGTGGGGGCCCCCAGCAGAGCTTCTCTTTGAAAGTGACCCTTTGCGTGGTGAGCGTCTGCATCGGATTTATTAGTTGCGTCTTCCTTTGGCGCATTTCCGTTGGGGAAACTTCTGTCGGGCAGGGAGGCGAGCAGCCTCAGCTTGTAGTTCTTATGGTTTCTTTGAGGTTGCAGCGATGTTGTTGGGTGAGCCTACCTAGGGGAGGCTGCAGTGCAGTAGTAGACTTAGGAAACCTCAATAATTGTTTTTTGCAATGCTGGTAAGCACTTAAATTTTTTGTTAAAATTCCCTAGGATTTTCTTTGCCGAGAGCAGCAGCTACCTGTTGCCCCCTGCAGGCCCGAAAACATGGCAGAATAAACTTTCTAAATATCCTAAGCAGAATTCCTTCCAGCCCTTTTATATCCCCAGAGATCTGAGCAAGCCGTAGCTTTCCGCCTGACGCAATGGCGCCAGGTGTGCAGGGAGTGCTGCTGTCAAGCAGCCTGCCCCCTCAGTCTGGTGGGCTGGGATTGAACGAGTAACGGAGTGTACGTACACTCCAATACCAACGCCACGGCCAGGGCATGCACGAGCTCTAGCCATGGCTCCCAATGGGGCAGACGGCCCTGCACTGCACTGCCAACTGGCGAATCCACAAAAGTGCAGCGACTCACAAAAAAACCGATTCAAAAACAAATAAATAATTTAGGGAAAAAACAGCAAAATATCCACTTTGAAACTAAATAATTAAAATCGAAAAACACCCAGCGCCACTGCCATGAGGACAACGAACGTCGGAGCTGCGGCCGTAGTACCAGAAGGAGAATCTGGCACAAAGACTGCAGCTTTAATTTTGTCCCACTGCTCTTGGCTGCACAGTAGACAGCAGACAGACAAATGCGAAGGACGAAATGCTTGAGGCTGTCAGATGCATCCAAAGAACAGCAGAGGAGGGCAAGAAAGACCTCGAAGGAAGAGCTTACGTGAAAGGAGCTTCGCCATCTTTCAAGGCAGGCGGGGTCGTAGCGCATACAAGCGCTGAAAATGCTTTGACAGCGGGATCATTTCTAATGGCTTCTCTAGCTGGACATTTGAGAAATAGACAGTCAGCGGCGGGGTTTGGATCAGGGTTAAAGAGGGCAACCAATGATAGAGCACCTGAACTTGTATACGGCTCTTTGTCTTTTGTGTAGGGGGGCGGCAACGAAGGAAACTTATTAACGCCCGCCTTCCATTCCTTAACTGCCCCCTCACAATCCACGTGCTCCCCAGTTTGAATTGAGATTGCTATGGTGGTGTGACCCAGGAAACCGCCAGTTTGTTCAGGTTCCTGAAGGGAAGCACATGAAGTGTCCAGGCCCCACAGAAAGCAACATGTTTACCTTAAAAACCCCAAGAATGGAGCATGAAAAACACGGAAATAATCAACAGACTTACAAATGCAATGCCCTCGCAAAGCTCCTGTGCGCGTGTTTGGTGTTCAAGCTCAACCTTATCTTTGGGGTCAGTCGCCTGGGTAAGTGGCGAAAAGCCAGCTTTGTTCCTGGCCTCGTTCATTTGTAAAAGGCAATTAGCTTCTTCTGCATTCACAACAGGATAGCCACAGATGCCACAAAATCTCATTGTTTCAGGCCCTTGCTCTCAAACTAACAACACCAACTTATTGTAATAATATTGTTGTATTTAACTGCCTTAATCATTTGGGGGATCCATCTTGTGGTGAAAATTATAACGTAACATCCAAATTCTTGTGCTCATGTTGCTACGACAACAGCTTTGATAATGGTTGCTACGACAACAGCTTTGGGGCATAATCACATACAGGAACGAACTAAGGCTTGCAGTTAAATACAACAACTTACCGAAAGTGACTTTCGCTTCACCTGCACAAGCTGCTTGTAAGCTCATGACCGCCACCAAGACACTGGAGAGTGTCACCAATGTGAGGAAATTCGTCATTTTTGACAAACAATTGGGAGAAAATAGCAAATGAAAGTTTCTCCTTGTTATTAAAAAGGAATAATTGCTTCGCATCATTTAAATGAAGCTGGCACCTTGCTTCCTGGCTTTTTCAAACATGTTGGAAAGCAGTGCTTTCAGTTTCCAAAGCTTCTTGGTTCGATTCACCCTTCTCTCTTTTTCTGTAAGATTCCACGGTAATTTTTAGAATAAATACAGTTATTTTAAAAGACGTTTAAAGGGAGTAGCCCCATGATCAACCGTGCTTGTGGCTTTCTAACAGAAGGCACCAGACTCTTCACTATTGAGTGAACCCCTACACCCAGGCCATACCAACAGATACGGCACTTGCCGCTGCCGCCATAGTTTGTTTTAGGATGAAAATTCCTTTAAAATTAAGGACTTTTGCAGCTGGTAGGGAGGCGTGCTCGCCAGCCCTCAACACCCTTACCAGAAATGGACCCATCATAAAAGGCTTGGGAGCCAACATCCTTTAAAACGAGGAGCCTAGTTCCCTACCCACTTCTCTTAGGCAGTCCCGAAGAATTGCATTTAGTGAGAAATAACCGAAGGGAAGGTTGCCCCACACCTCACCAGCCCAGGCGGTGACTACTCCCTCATTGAACCCCACACAGAGACAACCCCTACACTCAGCAGTTAGGGCGGTTTGTGAGTTGAAAAAAGTATCTTCCTGCCCGTTTAACAAACATTTATTAAAACGATTGCCAATAACTACTTGCCTGACTACTTACTATCTTGAGCTTGGCCAAGGGTCCTCCTAGGTCTATTGTCAGGTCACTTGAGATGTCACATGCGTCAGCGGCCAAGGGTCCTCCTAGGTCCATTGTCAGGTCACTTGAGATGTCACATGCGTCAGTGGGGTGTCTAGAGACTGAAAATAATAAATTATAAGAATCGAACTAAAAGGAGAGAGTTACTTATTTTTTCACCTTCCCCACCGGCCAGTTCCACCTCAAGCACCTTACAGGATTCGCAACGTAAGGCTTCGCGAGCCACCGCCAAACTCATCTAGCTTATTGCCTTAAGCGCGAGTGCCTAGCGACACAGAAGGCCTTTGTCGGAGACCTTGCTGAGTCTTTCTTTAGCTGCAGCACGCCAACCAACATGCAGCACAGCGGGTGTTAAAGTACTCCACGCTATTTGTTTCCCCCACACAAATACTGATTATTTGTTCAGTGTCTATCGGCTCTAGCCAGACACCAAGTACAACCCTCACACCAAACCCTCACACGTCTCAAGAAACACAAAATACAAAAACCTAAACGCAAAGAAACCCGCTTCTGACAAGCGCCATAAGTTAAGGAAAAGGTTTTCAAGCCCCAAAACAAAAGGCGGCATTTTCGTTTCTGTGACGTCTGGCCAAAGAATTTCGACTCTCCCAGCCCTCAACCTCTACAACCCTTTGAAGGCCTTCGCCTGAGCCTATCTGCATCTATCTGTTAAAAACTGCTCAGCTACAAAAACAAATCAACTCCCCTCACTTGCTCCTTTCGGGGACCAGTGGTTACCACCTGAACACGCTGCTTCTGCTCTCTACGTCAACCGCTAGCTGTAGATTCAGGTGTACAAACACCAGCTCAAGTGAACGGTTACAACGGGCCGCAATCGACCCGAGGAGAGAAACTTAAAACAATGTTTCAAAACTGTACTATCATCGCGCTTGCGACAGACGAAAATAAAAATCGAGGGAAATTGAGAAAAGAAGCGTCAATGCCAACAGACTGCAAATATAAGCAGACGCATCTCTCTCCTGTTAACACGGATTGGCACATACAAAAGCTTTCTAGTGAACAAAGTACACTGCGCATCAGAACTCGGCATGCCCGGGGTATCTGGGGTAGGGGATTATGTCTCGGATGTTTTTGAGGCCCGTGACAAGCATAATGAGCCTCTCAAACCCCAAGCCAAACCCTGAGTGCGGAACAATTCCGTATTCTTTCAGCTCACGATACCATCAGTAACTCTCAATTTCTAATCCCTTCTCTTTGATGATTTTGTCGAGCTTCTCGAGGTTGTCTTCCCTCTAGCTGCCGCCCACGATCTGACCGACCTTGGGAACTAGGATATCCATTGCGCGGACTGTTTTTCCGTCTTCGTTAACTTTCATATAAAACGCTTTTATGTCTTTCGGAAAGTCATAAACAATGACAGGCTTTTTCATGATGTGCTCTGTCAGGTACCGCTTATGCTCACTGGCTAGGTCCATCCCCATTCAACCTTCTCTTGAAACTTCGCTGCTCCCTGCTCTTTCTGCAATGCCACAATTGCGTCCGTGTAGGAAATACGTTCAAATGATGATGCTTCGATGTGCTCGAGACGCGCACTCAGGCCGGGCTCCTGATTCTTTTCAAACCAGTCAATATCTGCACAAGTCACACACAGACAGTTTCAGGTGTATAAACAGCTGCGCTTTTGTTGTGCTTTTCAAATGAATCAATATCTGCACAAGACAAACGAAAACGGTTTGAAGTGTACAGACAGCTGCATCTTTCTATAGAGTGCAGAACTTTATGAACGGAAACATTAAATCTCGATTATTTCAAAACGCACCGCTGCCGCAGTTGTCGAGTCAACTTCTGACGCAGAATTTCACATACGCCTCCGCAATTTCCATGTCCTCAAGAATAGCAAAGGCAATCTCCGGCTCTACCATCCAAAACTCAGCAAGGTGTCTGCTGGTGTGGCTATTCTCTACCCTGAAAGTGGGACCGAAAGTGTACACGTCGGAGAGCGCGCAGCAGTAGGGTTTGAGAGTGAGCTGTTCAGACACCGTAAGATACGCGTGGCTGGAAAAGAAGTCTTTGGCACAATCCACTTTTCGCTCTTTATTAAGCGGCACTTCCGCCTCTTTTTTTTGTAGGTAATAAAGTGGACACGCTGAACATTTCTCCCGCCACCTCACAGTCCGAAGCTGTGATTATCGGCGTGCGTATGTACAGCAGCAGCAGCTGTGCAAGTGCAGCAGCTCCAATCGTTCTTTGGGAGAGGAAATTTGTTTCGCGAACTGCCGCTGAGCAAAGATCTGCAGCTAATGCCGCCTGTGCACCCCAAGTGTCAGGAACTGCCTATACACCCGAGGAACTGCCTATACACCTCAGGAACTGCCTATACACCCAAAACCGTCTGTCCCCCATCAGACATGGCAGACACATCAATACCACAGATGGGAAGTGAACCCTCTGCCGTTGGTGTTTGTGCTGAAGAGTCTCCTGTTGCCGCTGTCTCTCCCTGCTGCTGTTCCTGCTGCTGCTTCGGCTGCAGCTCCCTTGGCTGCGGCAGTTGGTACGGCAGCACGAGCTGTTGGTGCTGCTGCTGCTGCAGAGTGCTACGAGGTGCAGCAGCTGCTGCACCCTCTCAAAGTCACAGCCTGGGGCCCAATAGCAAAGTGCTGATAGTTCCTGTGTCTCTGCAGCAGCAGCTGCCCCTCCGCTCCAACTCCAAATGCCCAGTCTGCCAACCTGCATATACACCCCAAACAGCGAGCTAGCTGAAAAGCCGAACTGTAAGGATCTGCCACTGCATGGCCTGCTGCTGCTTCCGCTGCTGCTGCTGCTGCAGCAGGAAGAATCCCCGCATTCTGGCGATCTTCGCCGACTACTTGCACAAGAGAGGAGACAGAAGCTGTACATACACCTCGCACAGCAGCAGCAAAGGCAGGAGAATCCAAGACGTCTCTTGCCTCCTGCAGCAGCTGCAGCACCCGTCCTGCTGCTGCTGCAGGAAGGGCAGCAAGCGCCCCGCTGTCAATACACCCTTCGTCAGGCAGCAGCAAAGCAGCATAACCAAACTCCTTTGCATCACATAGTGCTGCTGCTGCTGCTGCTGGTTCGGAGGAAGCAACAGCAGCATCTGTGTTTGTTTGTCCGTTAAGGTGATGGTGGTGCTGCTGCTGCTGCTGTGTTGCTTCGCAGCAGAGTCTGCTGCAGACTCTCTGCAGCAGCTGCTGCTGCAGCTGCTGTGCTGTAATAAGTCTCTGAGGGGGAGAGGCAGCGACAAACGCATTGGCCTCAGCAAGAGCAGCAGCAGCAATACGAGATATAAAAGCAGGAGACGCCGCACGGCGTGTAGATGGGAGAAGTACAAAATTCTCATGCTGCTGCTGCTGCTGATGCTTGGCCATGAGTTGGGTAGCAAGAAGGTTGCCCTGTACAAGATGCAGCAGCAGCAGCAGCACGAGCAGCAAGGAGAAGCAGAGAATTCTTGCTAAGACGTGTGCAACAATCTCTCTAAAACAAACGTCTTTGTGCTGCGGGGTTATTCTGCTGGATTGCTGCGGCTCTCTTAGCACTCGGGTGTATGCGTCAATAGCAAATGCTTCCTCCAGCTGCTGCTGCTGCTGCTGATGCAGCTGCTGCAGCAGCAGCGGCAGCGAACGGTCCGACACCGTTTGGTTTCGCACAAAACGAATTGCTGCTGTCCATTCTGCTTGTTACCTGCTGCTGCTGCTATTGCAGTTGCTGCTGCAGTTGCAGCAGCTGCTCCTTATTCAAACCCAGTTGCTGCAGCACCACATCGCTCAAGTCATCCCCTCCGGCCTCAAGTAAAGCAGCCAAGCTCTTATGGTGTCTGTAGATCTTTACTGCAGCAGCAGCAGCAGCTGTTGCTGCTGCTGCTGACACTGCACCTGACAATACTTGTAAGGATGCCCCCTCACGTAGTCTCGCGCACGAGACAACATTGCTGTTGCTGCTTTTGCTGCTGCTGCTGCTGCAGAAGAATAACGGAGACAGCGTTTGCTTT
>NPHX01000614.1:776284-797265 GCA_002271815.1 Eimeria falciformis
TGGTGGTGTTGATAGGGATTGGGATAAATGTCTCCTCGCACCCAAAAGGCAAGGTCGGCACTTGCAGTTACGACGGCAGCACGGACCTCAAAGAGGTGCTGCAGCAGCAGCAGCAGCTGTTCCAGCAGCACAACGACACCTACGTTTGGCCTGCGCCCCCCCCGTCCCTTTGGGCCTACAGCAACAACAACAACAATAGCAGCGGCAGCAGCCCAGTGGCTGTGGAGAGGGTCCTTGAGCTGCTGCACGGGGAGCTCGGGCGTTTGGTGCTGCAGCTGCGGCAGCAAGGCTTTCCGCCAATTCAGGCTGCGGTGTCTGAACACCTGGCCTTTAAGGGCGAGCGCGTGTCTGTGCTGCTGGACCCGTCTCCCCAACAGCAGCAGCAGCAGCAGCAGCAGCAGCAGCAGTTCAGCGGGATACTTGAAGGCCTAGGACCCGAAGGAGCCTTGCTGCTGCGGCTGGCTGACGGCTCCTTTTGGAGTTTCACCTCGGGGCGCCTCGTTAGAGGCTAAGGCCAAGACCTCTAAAACGGAGGCCGTTGGGATTGCTGCATGCAGGTATTGCTGCATGCAGCCCCAACATTAGAGTTGAGACAGCAAAAGGGACATAGAGCCTATTTTAAATCTCTGGGCCTCGAGTAGAAACGTTCCGCATCCCCCGCAGCGCCTCTACACCAGGGCTCCTCGCACACACTAAACACTTAGGGTTTAGGGTTTAGGGTTTGTGTGTAGCACGGCAAAAAACGGCAGCTGTCTGTTCACAACTGATGCTTCTACTACTGCGGCTGCTGTGGCTACTCGTACTCCTACAGATGCGGCTCCTGATGCTGCGGCTACTGATGCTGCGGCTACTGATGCTGCTGCTGCGGCTACTGCTGCTGGTGCTAATACTGCTGCTGTTCCTGCCAGCGCGGCTGTGTCTGTCAAGGCTGCTTTGCAGTGAAGGCCTTGGGCGTTGGCGAGCGGCTCTCTCTGGATTCCTCGTGTGTAATTTCAGAAAGTCGCTCGCGTTTCGTGCTGAAGAGACACCTGGCTGTCTGCTGCTCCTCTGTCAGCTCAGGTGTCACTGGAGGTCACAGGGGAGTTGTCTCTTCCTTTAACCTCATGATGAAGCTTGGCAGCTGCTTTCTCAACAAATGTTAAAGAGAATTTCAGAAAAAAAGCCCATTAAGTGGCCACCCTGAAACGCAGTAGCACCACCTGGGCCCCTTTGCGTGTTTTCTTAGGCAGCCCCAAAGACAAACCTTAGGGCCCACCTCTGACCCGCAGCAAAAGCAGACAAAGTTAACGGAATTCACATCTGTTTGCCGTCTTCGGCATTCAAGGGGAGGAGAACTGCTGCTGCCAGACGTCGATTCTAGTGAAGCAGCAGCTGCAGCAGCAACAACGGCAGCACCCAGCAGCACAAGCTCCAGCTGGACAACCAACCAAACCACTAGCAGCAACAGACAGAAATAATGCAGCCAGCAATCACGACACCAACAGCAACAGCAGCAGCAGCAGCAGCAGCAGCAGCAGCAGCAGCAGAGGATGAGCAAGTCGAGGCAGAGGCTCCAAACACTGCAGCGCATGGCGAGGCAGCAGCGCAGCAAATCTCACAATCGTAGCAGCAGCAGCCGAAAATTTATTAGAGCCAGGAGCACCTCCACTAATTCCTTTGCCACACACAAGCAACAGCAACAGTACCCGCCTGACCAGCAGCAGCAGAAACAGAAACAGCTGCAGCAGCAAGCGACCTCGCGCAGCGTTTTGCCATTTGGGGGCGAGCTGGGCCTCTGCCGGCTGCGACAAACAAAACAGCTGAAGGGCCCTTGCTCCAGCAGCAAAAAGAAACTACGCAGCAGCAGCAGCAGCATGAGCAGCAGCAGCAGCGTGAGCAACAGCAGCAACAACATGAGTAGCAGTAGCAGCAACATGAGCAGCCGCAGCAGCAAAGCATTTAGCAGCAGCAGCAAGAAGCAGCAGAGCAGCAACCGCAATCCCAAGGGCCTCGAGGGTTTCAGCGCAGACAATCGCAGAGACAGAGGAGACAAAGAGACTCCAGCTGACGCACTCGCTGAGAGTGCTGCTGCTGCTGGCGCAATGCAGCAGCAGCAGCAGCAGAAGCAGCGGCGGCGTCGCGTGCAGCAGCGGCAGCAGCCAGTGGAGATACACCTGGAGGCAACCCCAGAGGAGCTGCTGCGACGGCACCAGCGGCTGCACAGAGAATGGGGAAAAGGCCCGATTTATTGCCGAGCTCCTCCTAGTAACCCCCAAACCCTAACGATCCCAGACCTTAAAGAAAGGCTCAGTCGCCTCTTGCAGCAACAGCAGCAGCAGCAGCAGCAGCAGGAAGAAAGAGACATTACTCGTCTCTCTTGCGCATGCAGCGAGCAGGAGCCGCGGCAGCAGAAGAGCTGCTGCCGCTGCCGAAGCCGTTTGCTGCTGCTGCAGCGGCAGCAGCAAATGGCCAACTGGCAAATGCTGTGGAGAGGCTCCGCCCAGGAAGAATTCCGCGCTCTGCGGCAGTGCTGCCTTGTGCAGCGCCAGACCCTTGCAGCAGCAGCAGCAACAGGAGAAACGGCGACGCCACCAGCTTCAGCGAATGCAGCAGACGGTGCGGCAGCAACTGCAGCAACGGCAAGCTGTGATGCTGCCTTGTCGCTGCCGTCGGAAGCAACGGGAGCACCAGCAGCCGCTGCTGACACAGACATTGCTGCTGCTACTGCAGCAGCTGCTGCTGCACCTAGACGCAGTAAGCAACGCACGGACATGCACTGCTTTCTGCTGCAGCTGCTGCAGCAGAACCTTGCTGCAGCTGCTGCTGCAGGAGACACTTCTGAAGCCGCAGTCTGTGGTGCAGCGCTGGAGCAGCTGCTGCTCCATAAGGGCAACTCAAGAGCAGCAGCAGCGGCAGCAGCAGCAGCAGAAGCGATTAGCGGTGCTGCTGTAGCAATCACAGAGGAACAGCAGCTGCTGATGCAGGCCATGGCTTACCGGCTGCTCCTAACTGCAGCAAGCAGCGCAGCGTCCGTCAGCACACAGAGCAGCAGCACCGCGGCGACCCTCACGCTGCTGGCGCGCATGCAGCAGCAGCAGAAGCAGCAGCAGCGGCAGCAGGTGTTGCAGAGTAGCGAAAGCTGGGCTCGGCGGTTGGCTGCTAGCTTGAGGCTGCGAAACTTTAGCCGCGCGTTCAAGTTGCTGCTGTTGCTGCAGCAGCAGGTTGCGCCGAAGCAGTCCACGTGTCTTTGTCGCAGCAGCACATGCAACAGCAGCAGCAGTAGCAGTAGCAAGGGGTGGTGCTGTAGCTGCAGCAGCAATTTGGACGAGTCGTTTCCGGCCTGTCAGCAGCAACGGCGGCAGCAAAAGCTGCCCAAACAGTTGCTTCAAGGGCAGCAGCAGCGGCAGCAGCAGCAGCAGCAGCAGCAAGAGGTACTTCTTGACTTGGCCTTGACGTTCCTCCCGATGCTCCAGTCCTCCTTTGTAGAGCTGCTGCTGCAGGCGGGGCCCCAAAAGAACCGGGAAGCAGCGGCAACCGCTGCTGCTGCTGCCGCTGCTGCTGCTGCTGCTGCACCAAGGGTTAACGGGGACGAGCTTGGGAGTGTCTGTGCAGCCTTCAACGGGCTGCTACTGCAGGGGCAGGCGGAGCGGCAGCAACAGCAGCAGCAGCAGGAGCTGCAGCGAGTGGAAGCTGTAGGGATAATCCAAAGCCTTCCTGCGTCTGTCAGACGCCAGCTGCTGTCTTGGTAGCAGCAGGAGCAGCAGCTGCTGCTGTCCACGTGAACGCAGCAGCAGAAGCAATGCTGTCTATGTGCATGCAGCAGCAGCAGCAGCTGAGGTTGCTGGAGCCCCTTAGCAGAATCTGTTTGTTTCTCTCTGGCTCCTTCCGGCGACCTAGACAGTGAAAAGGAAGCAGTCTGTCTTTTTTGACTGTCTGTCTCCTTGAGCTGCCTGTCCCCTTTGAGCGTCTCTCTCCTTTGTTTGACTGTCTCCTTTAAATATCTGTCTCCTTTTAATATCTGTCTCTTTTGCCTGTCGGTCTTTCTTGCTTCGAGCCTTGCTATAGTCAGGAAGGGGCTGAGACAGACAAAGACGCTCTTGTGGCCTGCAGCGCGTTGGTATCACACCAGCGGGCAAGTGAGTGCTCAGACGGCCAGCTAACTCTCTCTAGCAAATGTCTGCCTGTAAACTAACCTCCAAAAGGCAGACACAGAGAGACAGACAGACACACAGGGACAGTAAGACGAGACCGACAGAGACAGACAGGGGCAGCGAGGTAACACAGACAGTGACAAAGAAACAGACAGAGGCAGTAAATCTGTGTCTGTCTTACTGCTGGCGTCTTTCTGTCTCTCTGTCTGTGTCTGTCTTGTGCTACTGCCCCTGTCTGTCTGTGTGTCAGTCTCTCTGTGTATCTCTGTGTTCCCTGTCTCTGTGTGCATCTGTTTGCGTCTGAGTTGGCCGGACAGACAGGCGGACGGGGATATACATACAACACAAACAAAGACAGAGACAAAAACAGGCACAGAGACAGAGAGAGAGAGAGAGACAAAAGGAGACAGACAGGGTTCAGGCCAGAGCCGCTAGCTGGAGACGCCCTTCGAAGGGCCAAAGCCTCAAATGCACATAGAGAGGCACAGCGAGTGAGGCGCTGCGCCGTCAAGGGAGGAAACCGCAATTAGAAAATTAATCGGAAAAATCCCGTTGTCTCCGCTGACTGCTCTTGCGTGGCCAAGAACAAACCACTGTTTTCTGTCCCAAAACACACACAACTGCCTCCTTTTCGAAGACACATACAACATCTCCATTTCAAAAACGCATACAACTGTTGTCTCCACTCCAGCACTGCTACTCGAGCCAAGAGAGAAGAAGGGCATGCAACACAACAGACCCGCTAGGACAGAGCCAACTAGCTCAGATAGTCCACTGCAGAAAGGTAAGGAAAAGGGGAGAGTGAAAAAAAGGAGACAGCAGAGAAAAAGACAGCAAGAAAGGTAGTGACAGAGAGGAGACACTAGGGAGCAATCCACAGAAGAAGGCACTAACGAAGCGTACAACAAGAAGAGACAGTCGACAGAAAGACAGCAGTGAGCCTTGGTGTGTTCGGTTGACTCTGTGGTTGTTCTTGTGCGTGGTTAGCACAAGCTCGGAAAAGCAGTCTTGCTCGGTACTACGACGTATATGCGAGGCCCGGGTGTACGTGCACCTTTTCGTGCTGGCAAGGTTGGGGCATATGTGCAGATTTTTGTGCTTTCAAGGTTCGGGTCTATGCGCAGCTGTTTGTGCTAGCAAAGTACCGGTGTATGCGCAGCTTTCTGTGCTGATAAGGTTTTCGTGAATGTGCAGCTCATTGTGCTGGCAAGCTAACAATGCAGCCCGGCGGCTCCCCCGCGAAAGTTACGTGGCAAACTTCCTTAAGTTATTACAATCGGCCGCTGCGAGTCTCTGCAGTTGCTGCCCCTGCCTATTTGTAGGGGAGCTAGTCAGCAATTGGAGGAAGTTGCTGCTAGCCAGCCACTGAACAGAGAGGCAAGCGCGCTCAACAAAACCTTTAAGAAAGCTCATGGCCACACAGTCAGCCGCGAGGCCAGCTGAGGCAACTACAGGGCCTCCTGCCTGTCGCACAGGAGGGCACGGGAGGAGTCGCTGCTGCTTTGACTTCGCCGTTTGCTGCTCTATAATACAATGGATTGCTGCTGCCAAGCAGCTAGCTAGCTATTTTGATGGCTATCTACTTCGTGCATTCTGGTATGAACAGCTCGCTTGGCTTGCCTGCTGCCTGGCCGAAGACGTGGACGCCGTCGGTCTGGCCTCCCATGCGCAGGTGCTGCTCTGGCCTGAGGGGGTAGAGGTTCTGGATGTGGGGGTCTTTGTGCACCAAGGTGCAGTAAGAGCAGTGCTGGAAACGGGCTCCCGTGGGACATCCGTCGTCAGTCCCAATCCGCTTGGAACCGACGGACTTGTTGGGGTGCATGCCGCTGTCGATACCATGGTTGGAGCGGCAGCTACCTGGTTTGCTCGGCATTTTCAGAGCGGGAAGAAGAAACAATAAATAACCTGAGAAAGACGAGGCGCAATACCTCACAGCTAATTCGACTTCACATCGCCAAGAAGAGATCCAAAGAAATACAAATAGCAAACCAAGAGAACTGCCTCTTTGTTGAACTTGTAGTGTATATGCTTTTAAAGAGAAGAAGACCCTCCCTCTTCAGGTCGAACTGCTCCTCACCTTTAAACTTTACCCCAAAAATAGGGGGCTGAATGGCGCTGAACCGACATACAATACCAGGAACCAATTATTCAACAAATAAAAAAAGCAAGGAAGCAACAAACAAATATCAAAAGACAGGGGGAGGCCTGCAGGATCTGCAGGAAGTGGAGGAAAGCAAATGCTAGCTAGAAACAGCTCTGAGCGGTTTCTCTCAGCCATTACGCCGATAAACGACAGTGTTCCTACGCATGCATAGCAATGTTTCAGTAAAGTAACTTACATTTAAAGGAAACTTGGAGGAATAATCCGTCGAGGCGGAAAAACCTGTATTTAAACAATACCTGACCTGCGGGAGAGCACAGGTTGCAACACACACAAACTCCAAGGTCAATACTCGCTAAACCGTCTTAATTTCGCCATAAAACATCAAAATAATTTGGAAAAAAGAGATATTTCCTCGTCATCTTAAGGTGTACCCTTCCGGCTCCTGAGCTCGAGGCTGCAACGCTCTGAATTGGGAGACTGACTCTGAAAGAAGAAACAATCCTTACCTGAAGAAAGAAAGCAATTTACAGATAAGTTGCGCTTTAAATTTATTGGTAACACTTCAGCCTCCACCCGAGCGCCTGGAATGGAAAGGTTACAGCTGGATTGGCTAGATACACGCGAACTGCTTGCTGTGGCTGTGTGGCTTGGAGCAGCATCGACATCTCTGCAAGCTAGGGGGGCCCTTTACATATGTCTATCAGCTCCTTTCAAGGTATTTTAATGCATTAACAGGTTTTTAGTTCTTTTCAGGTATTTATTATTGTTCTTCCATCCCACACTTTCCCTCAAACTCTCCGCAGAAACCATGACTGAGCTTGCTCAGCGCCTCACCTTTTGGTTTCTTGGTGAGATTTACCACGCTTGATAGGAATACGTTTAGCAGCTCTTGTTTTAGAGTTTAATGTTTGTTTGTTTTATTTTGATGGGCAGGAAAGAGGGTGTTGAACCCGCATTTGCCTCGTGTGTGAGGGGAGTAGAGGCGGCTGAGGAGATGCAGAGCAGCTTTTTACCCAACTAGCCTTCCACGCACCTGCAGCTTTTCTGTGCTGCAGCAGCAGCAGCAACAGGAGAGGGGTTTTCTTGATTGGCGTTTGTGCAGTGCGTGGTGCCGATTGTTTGGTAAACTCCTGCTTGCAAAGGGAGAGGATATCACTTTCTGTTGTCTGTCCCGTTGTTGCAGGAGGGGAAAACCCCCCCAAGGTGACCCATCCCGAGGAGATTAGGCCAATTTTTTTCGAAGCGCGTTTTCTGCTGAATCTGAGTGCGTCTGGCAAGCCAAGCTCCCCTTTATGTCGGTTCGAAGTAGCAGAGGAAACCAGCAGCCACATCCGTGGTTACAACGTGCTGCCGTATTCGCTACAGTGTATATTCTGCTGATACGCAAGCTGTGCGAAATGCCCCTTGCTGCTGATTTCCAGGGCTTCCTCTGGAAAAGGGCCTTACCCCGGACCAGATAGCATACATGGTGAACGCGGCTATCAGGGATGAGGAGCTGCAGGCGCACGCGCTGCAAGCAATGAGGGACCGGCTGGGCCTCGAATTTGACCCCAGGCTCAACCCCAACATGCCAAAGCCTCGTTACTACAATGCCGATGAAAGAAACATTATTCTGGAGGAAGACTGTTCCATGTAAACATCAATATGAGTGACATCGACGTACAGACAGGTTTTCTTTAGATTTTCATTTTGCCTCCGTAATCTTTTCAAAAGAGAAGAAAGGTATTTTCTCTTACATCGCATGCAGGGGATCGGGAAAGAAACCGCCCCGATTGCGACTGTTTCCGTTTTTTGAGAAACATTTCCCAATACAGGTTTTTTGGTATGCATCGAAAAAAGAGCTTTTCTCTCCTCTTCTTGCTTAGGCTGACGGGCTGTCGAGTGAAAAGCCTCTCCATGTGCGGCGGAGAAAGGAGCGTTAAATGCCCTACTTCAGAAACGATCGCTAGCAAGCCACGAATAACAGCTTTCAGGCTGATATCTCTCTCTCACTCTCTTTTCTTTCTCTCTCACTCTCTCTCTCTCACTCTCTCACTCCTTTTCTCTTTTTATTCCTTTTCCCTTCCGCACTTCTTAACATCTTACCCGTAGGCTGGCTCGCTCTTTCCTTAGGAGAACACATTGCAACAAGGGGAAGTTTGTTCAATGGCGGGGAATTTCAGAATGGGGCTCCGCGCGAAGGCGCGCGGCTTGCTGCCTGGGAGCTGTACCCCTTGTGTCGGTCAAGGGCACGTAAGTGCAACGATTATTGCAGTATCTTCAGCCGATTACTCCTGCTGCAGGAGCTCAGCTTTGCGCTTTTCGGAGAATAGAAAGGCAAGAAAAAAAGCAAAGAAAGAAACAGTAATTGGTGTACGGAAATTAAGGAAGTTTTACCCAACAAAGAAATAACACAAACAATCTCTACCTGGCACACCGATAACTGTATCTTCGCAACAAGAAACCGCAACCAAAACCGAACTGAGCCCTAAACCCTAAACCCCAAATCCTAAACCCTAAACCCTAGCCACTGCAGCCTAAGCCTTAAACCTTAAACCCTAAACCCTAAACCCTAGCCACTGCAGCCTAAGCCCTAAACCCCAAACCCTAGCCGCTACACCCTAAACGCTAGACCCTAACCGCTACAACCTAAACCATAAACACTAAATCCTAAACAGTGACTCATTAGTGTGGAAATTGGGCGGTGGTGAGCTGAAACCGATTGTGTTCTGGAGGCGAGGGCCGATCGATAGGCTGCATGCATTCTTTTAGGACTCAATTTCAAAATATTTTTTTAGTGTACTAATTTAGTAACGAGTTATTTAGGGGTTTAGAGTTTTGTATTTTCTTGGGTGCACAGGGAGGGTGGGGCCATTCGGGGCCTCAGTACGGTGTCTGCTGACTTCGGCATTGCCTCTGCTGCTGCCTCTCGGCTGTCTGCACATACACCACACGCAACAGCAACATTTGCTCAGCAGCGGCAACGGCGGGTGGCTGGCGCTGCACCAGTCGCAGCAGCCTCACGCCCAGATGAACGCCTTAAAACCCCAAGGGGTAGAGTTCCAGTGAAGCAGCAGCCGCAGCAGCCGCAGCAGCAGCAGCAGCAGGATGGTTGGGGGCGTGTGTTTACGGGAGCAGCACGTAGATGCGTCTGTGGACTTTGCCACACGTTCTGTCTTGGGTTTTACATCTCTTTCCCTTGAAATAAATGAAGATATAATTGCTGCTGCTGGTGCTGCTGCTGATGCACTTGCTGCAGCAGCAACTGCTGATTCCGAGGCTCCTGCTGCAGCGGATACAACTGCAGCGGATACAACTGCAGCGGATACAGCTGCAGCAGCACACACCGCCGCCCCTGTGCCGTTTGCGATCGCTTTCCACGTAAGCTTGCTGCTGCAGCAGGGTGCTGACTGCTGCTGTTGGTGTTGCTGCTGCTGTTGCTAATGGTGTTGGTACTAGCTGCAGGAGATGCTGTTGTTTCTACTAGGTACAGCTGCTGAAGCTGTTGGTGTTGCTGCTGCTGCTGCAGCTGCCCCCATGTTGCCGCATCTTTGGTTGTTGGCTGGAAAAGACGCCAGCCACTTTTTGCCTCGGCTTCGATGGCCCGCAGCAGCAAGAAGATGATGACCTAGACGAGCAGCAGCAGCAGCAGCAGCAACGAAAGCAGCAATGCATCCGGCTGGATTTGTTATCGTGGAGAGAGGCAGTAAAGGTGAAGTCCACTCTTCCTTGAGGCCCTAAACCCTAAACCATTGCCGTGGCGTGTCTCATCGAGACACATCAAGCTAGCCTTATACTATGTAGACCGAAACCGTAAAACTTAAACTCGAATGTGTTGTGGTGCAGCGAGCGCGAAATGAGGCCCCCCGGCCTGTGGTGTATGTGCACGTGCCCGCCACGGTGCAGCAATCCCTCCTGGCAAAGCAGCAAGAGTCTCCATCGAAATATGTCAGCACAGATACGGGAGGCACGCTGCTATCTGTCTTTCTATGTCTTTCTGTCTCGGTCTCTGTCTGTCTCTGTCTTTCTTTGTCTTTCTCTGTCTGCCTCTGTCTCTCTGTGTCTGTGTCTGTCTGTGTCTGTCTCTGTCTGCCTCTGTCTGTCTGTGTCTGTCTGTGTCTGTCTGTGTCTGTTTCTGGCTGTCTGTGTCTGTCTGTCTGTGTCTGTGTCTGTTTCTATCTCTCTGTGTCTCTCTCTGTTTATTGCTAGGCTCGTTCGCATCGCTGTCTCCTTTTGCTTGCCAAGGAGGTCATTAGCTGTCTATCTGTTTCTCTGCCTCCCTTCGCCACCCTCTGCAGCAAAGAAGCAGCAGCAGCAGCAGCAGCAGAATGCGTGTGTTGTGTGCTTTAACAGAAATTAAAGGCATCTTTGTCTTTCGTGCTTTCTGGCCTGTCTCCAGGCTGCGGCAGCAGTCTCTTTTTTTCTGAGCAGCTGCGCAGAGACAGTAGGGGCAGGTTGCAGCAGCAGCTGCTGCTGCAGACACTGCAGGGGGTGTTGCCGCTGCCCCCCTGGTTTCCTACGCTTCCCTACAGTGCGTATGTTGGAACAGCAGCAGCAGCGGGAGGAGCAGCAGCGGGAGATACCGCAGCAGCAGCAGCAGTAGAGGCCCCGTTGCACTGCAACTGGAAAACTGTTATCGATGTGCCTGAGGGCTGCTGCGCTGTCATGCCTGGCCTTCTTACGCGCCGGTTTGCTGCTCCTGTTGCTACACTTAGGCCCGTTGCTGCTGCTGCTGCGGAAACAGCAGCAGCAGCAGCAAGATCTGCTGCTGCTTTTGCGACTCCTGATGCTGCACCGTCAACATGCTTTGCTGCAGCAGCAGAAGAGACAGCGAAAGAGGAAGAGCCGATATCATCTGATACACCTCTTGCTGCTCCCGCTACTGCTGCTGCTGCTGCTGCTGCTGCTGCACCGCAGCAATGTGCCGACTGTGCAGAGAAGTCGCCAAGTACCTCTTGCTGCTGCGCCTTTGGGCGGGGCGGCCCTTTGGAACTGCTGCTGCAGCAGCCGCTGCAGTGGCAAAAGCAACTGCCGCAAGAAAGTATCTGGACCCTGCTGCTGCCGGGGCAGCAGCAACAGCAGCAGCAGCAGCAGCCTAAGCGGGAGGAGGAAGACGGGCCACCCGGTGAAAAGCAGCAGCAGCACGAACAGCAGCAGCAGCAGCAGCAGGAACAGCAGCAGCAGCAGCAGCAGGAAGGATACATGCGTGAGGTATATGTGTTTGAGGCATTGAGCAGTCAGCGAAAGGCTGTCCGGGCAGCTGCCAAAACTCCTGGTGGTGGAGCACAGCAGCAGCAGCAGCAGCAGCAGCAGCACGCTGCCACAGCTGCAGCAGCCACAAGTGGCGTCGGTCTTAGCTGTGGAGATCCCGGTGGAGCCGTAGCAGCAGCAGGAACAGCAGAAGGGACAGTGCGTTCAGTGTTGACGTGGCTGCTGCCGCATCAGCTGCTGCTGTTTGCTGGCCGTTTTGCTGCAGTCAGCGGCAACGCTGACGTCCCTTACCCCGTCACTGCGGAGTCTATCGGGCGGCCTGTCAGCAGGAGACAAAGAGAGCACCAAATACTGCAGGGAGAGACACCAGCAGGTGCGCTTGGTTCGAAGGCTTAGACACTGCTCAGGGGGCTTAGGGTTTAGGGTTTAGGGTTTAGGGTTTAGGGTAAGTCTATGGGGCTGCTGGAGTGTCTGCAGGAGCAGACGTCGCATCTGCCCCCATTGTCTCCCTCCTCACTATGGAGGGATTGGAGTCTCAGCTAGGCCCCTCGACCGTCAGTAACCCTAAACCCTAAACCCTATCACCACAAAAGTAAAGCCTCTAACAGCAAGTCAACAGGAGGAACATAAGATGTTTATCAGTGGCATGACCAGTTCTGGGTTAAGTTTTTAGGGTTTAGGGTGTAGGGTTTAGGGTTTACAGTTTAGGGTCTAGGGTTTGGTGGGGTTGTTTGACAGGCTGCGTTGGCGGAGTGTCTCCGAGTGTTGAGTCAAACGTTTCGCTGTGCCCCGCCCTTTGGGTCTCTCTGTCTCCTGTTCTGTCCCCTGCCCCTGGCAGCCTCGGCCGATTGGGGCTTCCAGTCCTCCTCGTCTGTCAACGCCGCATTGCATGCAGCGGTGAGGTGCAGCAACAGTAGGAGCAGCAGCAGCAACAGCAGCAACAGCAGCAACAGCAGCAAAAGCAGCAGCAGAAAATTGTGCTGATGCTGCTGCTGCGTATGCGTGCAAGCAGTCTGCGGACGTTTCTTCTGTGGGGCTTCGCGAAGTAACAGATGAAACAAATCCTGACTGCGCTATCGCCACAGAAGTCAATCGATCGTGAACTATAAACCCTAAACCCTAAACCCTAATCATTGTAAACCTGAAACCCTAGCCGTGTTAAACTCCAAGCGCTAGACCCTAATTGCAGCTCTTTTTGACGCAGTACTGCTTCCACAGTTTAGGGTCTAGGGTTTAGGGTTAAGAAGGGTTTGTGAGAGAATAGGGTTTGCGTTGTTTGGTGCAGGATGGGGCAAGAATATCTGGTGAGCGGGAACCTCGTGGTGTTTCCGTTGGAGTGTCTGCACACCGCAGGGGAGGTTGGGGTTTTGGGGGTGGCTTGTGCGGCGAGGCTGCTCATAGCAGAGGGCGTCATCCACGCTTGGTTAGAGGCCTTTTTCGCCCTCTCGCGCCTCACAGACGAGACGCAAATCGAAGACTGCCTTTACATCTCAACTGCCATCAAAAAGTATCTTGTCGACTTGTTTACACAAGTGAGATGGAACGCCATGTGGCTCCCTCTCTCTCTGTCTCTCTGTCTATGTCTGTCTGTATGTTTTCACTTCCCCTTTCTCTCTGTCTCGCCGGCCATTCGTCTCTCTCTTTCTGTCTTTCTCGGTTTGTGTCTGTCTCTCTCTGTCTGCCTGTGTGTATGTCTCTTTGTGTCTTTATCTATATGTCTGTCTCTGTGTCTGTCTCCGCCTGTCTGTGTATGTGTCTTTGTCTCTATGTGTCTCTGTCTGTCTCTGCCTGTTTCCTTCAGGCTAATTTGGGATCGGTTGAGTTGCGCATTCGTCGATGGGAGCGTTTGCAGCGTTTCACGGCCCTGTCGGAGTTGGGCCTTGACGAGTTTCCCCTCGATCCGGTCAGCGCCTTCAGCAGCAGCAGCAACAGCAGCAGCAAACACCAGCAGCATCAGCACCAGCACCAGCAGGAGCAGCAGCAGCAGAGGCAGCAGCAGCGGGCCCTTCCCCCTGTTGAGAGTTTGGCGCATAGTGAGGTATTTAACCTCAAGTGCAGCCTTGTTATGCATGCGCTTGAGGCTCTGCTGGCCTCTCAGCCTTTTCTCTCCGAGCACTTTTTTGTTTCTTTTTGCTTCTCGGACTTTCTTGGCAAACTCAACAGGAGACGCGATCCCCCAAATAGCGACAAATTCTGGAAACGGGTACGTGCCACATCCTGCTGCTGCTGTTGCTGCTGTTGTAGCTGTTGATGCTGTGGCTTCTGCTGCTACTGTTGCTGTTGCGGCTGTTGTAGGTGTTGCTGGTGTCGCAGTTGCTGCCGTTGTTACTGCCGTTGCTGCTGTTGTTGCTGCTGCTACTGCCAGTGGTTTAATTTATGAAGCGTTAAGATTGGCTTAGAGGTGTTGCAGATATGGTTTGTGGGTTTGCTGCAGTTGCTGTCTGAAGTGACCTCGGCGTATATTTCCCACTGGAATCGAAATCCTCAAGCCAAGGCCACAGGCCGAGGGCTGCTGCGCCTCAAGGGAGGCGCTAAGGGCAAGGGAGGCGTGCAGGCTCTTGAGATCCTTGACCCTTCACCGGATGATCAGCTCAACCCACAGGTAAACCGTAAACCCTAATCGGCATACCCTAGGAGCCAGCCACATGTACAGGTGGCATTTCAATCTGTATAGCTTACAGGCTAGATCTCACGCTTTAAAACTTGTTAGGGTTTAGGGTTTAGGATTTAGGGTTTAGGGTTTGGTGGTTGTGCTGCAGAAGCACGAGGCGTTGGCGGTGGCAGAGGAGACTTTGCAGCTGTTCAGGAGTGCATTTGTCTCCGGGACGGGCTGCCCTCAATTGTGTGTCTCCTTCGTGCTACAGTTACAGCGCAAGGGGTCTGCCATGGACTTGTTTGCTTTTCAGCTCGATCTCCTCTCTCTGCAGCCTCCCCCTCCCCTTACAGAGCTCCATGAGGCCCAACGCATGCAGCAGCAGCCCCTGCACCCTGGCACCTCTCCAGAAGATGCACCTCGTGACGTCCCAGACATTAACGATGCAGGCGTTTCTCTCTACTACCCTGCAGGTACAAGCCGCATAAATTCAACCCTAAACCCTACATCACCCTAAAGCCCTACAGGTTTGGAGTCTAGGCTTTTGCATTTCGTGCACAGGGATTTGCCTTTAGCTTGTAAGGAGTCAGTTTTAGGGTTTAGGGTTTAGGGATTGGGGTTTGTGTGCCATCAGACTTGGCTGGGTTGGCGGGATTCAACCTTTGGCAGGCCCAAGAAACTTCGGAGAGTCACAGGGGCGAGCCTGCCCTTCGATTCTCGTCCCGCGCTGCTTTGCAGCGGCCTGTCTCCTCCTGGGAGACAGTAGCTGTGCGTCTCCTCTGGCCAGCGTTGGTGCGTGCCACACCCCACCGCAGCAGGAGCAGCAGCAGCAACAGTGGTTTGGTGTCTCCTGAGGCGTTTAGCAGCGAGGCCTTACCCTCGAGTGCACACGTGAGGGGCAGGCTGGAAGTGCTGCAGGGGAGATTTGACCCCATTGACGTCGTTGGGAGAGACGGCAATTTTGTGTTGGGGTTTGGCTACGTGGGAGACATTGCCGCTGCCCTCAATGCGGGCCGAGGGCCCCTCTGGGCTGCCATTCAAGAGGCCAAGAAGAGATTTTGCATGCAGCAGCAGCAGCATCAACAACAACAGCAGCAGCAGCACGCAGAAGACGACCCAAACGAACACAACGCCGAGTCTTTCGCTTCTATTTGCGTTGACAATGAACGAAGTGCGGACAAACCCTAAACCGCAAACCTTAAACCCTGAAGGTTCCGTTTTTAAACACCCGCTGGGTTGCTTAGGGTTTAGGGTTTAGGGTTTGGTCGTAACTGCTCAACAGCTCCTTGTGCTTTATGACACAGTGTTTTGAGTTTGGGTCCTATGGTTTTGATATAGGGTTTGGGATTTAGGGTTTAGGGTTTGTGTGCAGCTCCGCCGTCTGTCCCTGTTGCCTCCACTGGGGGTTTTCCCCTTTGGGCTCGTCTTCTACAGCAGCGCGACTTCCTGCTGCGGCTGCGTGCTGCAAGCGGCAACTCGCAATGGCAGCGGAGCGTTGGGGTGTATGTACACTCCATCCCGTCTTGTGCAATTGCTGCGTCTCTCGTTTCCGAGTTTCTGCCTGCTTCTGCTGACGGGTCAAGCAGCAGCAGCAGCAGCAGCAGCAGCAGTTACTGCCTGGTGCGTCGTGGTTTGGTGCAGTATTTAGGAGCAGCAGCAGCAGCCCCTGACCATCCGGTGCAGCACGAGCTGACAACATTAAAACAGCCATCTCTGTACTTGGGCCTGTCTGCCGGGTTTGAGAAATATTGGCTGCCGGCTCTCGAGTTAAACGTTATTGAAGACGATCTTCTCAGAGCCAACACCATCCGCCTTAAAGAGGGAGCCCTGCCCCTAAGGTTTGCTCTCGATGCAAGGGCAGAAAGAGGCAGGTGTGGAAGACATACACCCTAAACCTCAAAACCTAAACCCTAAACCCCGAACTCTAAAACCCTAAGTTCCACTCGATATTTCTCATTCCACTGCTCGCATCATCCCCAATGAAGTCTTATGCTGGAGAGCATCAGCAGGTCCCACAGAAGATTGCGTTTTTTTTACTTTAAATCCTAAAGAGCCTACAAACTTTTAACCCTAAACCCCCAAGTTTAGTGTGGTCCGAGGCTCAGGAAAAAAGTGGCAATAAAGGGAGATAGGATGTTGCATGGGCCCAATAGCAGCAAAGTGCTCATGAAGGCAGCGGCAGCAGCTGCTGCTGCAACAGACGCACCAGCTGCAGCTGCTGCAGCAGCCCAAGCCGCCGCAGCAGCAGAAGGTCCCGAGCCTGCCACGGCTAGGGGTCCCCCTGTCGGGATGGGCGGAGGCGACCGCATAAGCGTAAACCCTAAACCCTAAACCCTAGAAGGCACTCGTTCCCTCAGACAAGTTGTGCTCGATGTTATCAGTGCAGACGCAGTCTTGCTAGGGTTTGTGGTTTGTGGTTTGTGGTTTGTGTGTTCAGTTTGCTGGGGTGTTAAGCAACAGCGACCGGGGGCTCTTTGAGTCCTTGAAACGCTGCGTGCTCCAGAAGCATCCGTCTCTGCTGTCTCTCGACAATCGCTCTCTTGTTGCCAAGGTTAACAGCAAAGCCAAACTCCCAGTGCTGTGGCTACGGGCAGACCCAACGCAGACGTGGATTGCAAGGTCCGACATAAACCTTAAACACTAAACACTAACCCTTAAACCCTCAACCGCCTCGGATGTCTCTGCAGCTGAGGGCTTGCAAAGAGACAGCGCATTTACTGCGTCAGCGGGATCAGCGTTTAGGGTGTACAGGGTGCAGCAGTTTCAAAGGTTTAGGGTTTATGGTTTGGGATTTGAGGTGCACATATATTGCAGGATCCGTCGATGCCAAAGTGGGTCCATGTGGGAGCAGCAGCTTCTGTCAGACATCTCCGTCGCGAGTCAGTTGGAGGCGGCTGCTGCTATTGGCTGCTTCTGGCCAGCGCAGACGCTAAACGGCTTGGGGACAGACGATCCCGTCGTCGCCCATGCAGTCCAGGCCCTCAAAAAAACACTCGGATTCCACAGGTGGCATCCCTTCTTTAGGTAAAAAACCCTAAACCGTAAACCCTAAACTCTAAGCAGTTGAAACGACCGAGAGCTAAAGAGTATATAATAGCAGGGCAAGGTTAGGAGCTACACTTTGGCTTAGGGTTTAGTATTGCTTAGGGCTTAGGGTTTAGGGTTTAGAGTTTGTGGTTCAGGGCGCGGGCAGCATACGCCCTGTGTCGGCTGCACAACGGAGGCAGCGAAGAAGGGGTTGCTGCTTGGAGCGTTTTGACGGGTTATATCTCAACCTTTCACAGCGAGGCTGTCCTTGACGTACAAAACCCTAAACCCTAGACCTTTGAGAGGGATGGGGAAGAGGGCGGGAAGAAGCTGCTTGGCAGACGAGCTGACTGTTTAGGGTTTAAGCTTTCGGGTTTAGGGCCTTGCGTGTGTGCAGGCGGAGACAAACGAGGGCATGTCTCCTCCGGCTCCCCCAGAGGGTTTAGCCAACGGCGACGGGGAGACGGTAGCAGCAGCATCAGCTGCTGGTGCTGGCGCTGGTGCTGGTGGTGCGCTAGCCTCTGCCCAGGAAGGAAGGGGGGGCTCAGCAGCAGCAGGGGACGCCCTTAAGCTTTCCGACTTTGCATGCACCAGCCCAGAAAGCCGCTTCCTGCGGCACTTCTATACCGCGGCTTCTCTTGTCCGCGACCCCCGAGGACTGTAAACCCGAAACCCTAAATCCTACACTTTAATGTGCAGCTGGGGTAGCACTATTAGAAACTGCGTTTTGCTGCTGCTGCTGCTTGCTTCGCTATTTTTGGCTGGCCTTGCTGCGGGCCTTTGGATGTGCTGCAGCTGCTACTGTTTGCGCAAAGTCGCTGCTTGCTGCTGCTGCTGCTGCTGCTGCTGCTGCTCTTTGTAGGTCTCCTCTCGCGGTCGTGGAGTTGCTGCTGCAGCCACTGCAGCAAATGGAAGCAGCAACAGCAACAGCAGACGCGTCGGCGCTGCTGTCTCTTGGAGCCTCGGTGTTGGACTGTCTGGGCAATTTGAGGTGGCCATACACCCCATACCCTGGGCAGGCCGAGGCGAACCATCCATACTTTGCGTTGGCTAAGGCAAGCAGATGCAGAGCAGCACCTGCTGAACCTGCAGAGGAAGCTACCGCAGCAGCAGCAGCGGCAATTGCTGCCGGTGGAGACCGGAGAAAGTTTGCACAACGCCTTTGCAGCAGCAGCAGCAGCAGCTTACTTGGGCGTTGCTGCTACAGCTGCAGCGAGGCCTCGCGGTGTATTGATTGCTTTATACTGTCTCTCCGGAAACAGACCGAGCTATCTTTGAGGTGGATGTGGCTTTGCTGCTCTTGTGTGGGTTGCAGGCAGGCCAGTTGCTGGCTTCTGGGGGATGTGCCAGAGGCCACAGAGAGTTTATCGGAGGAGACAGCCGCATGCAGCGCCCCTCCCTCGGCCCTCCCTGCGGTTGCAGCTGCAGGCTGATGATGGTGGAGGGCTGCCCCCAGCAGCGCACGTCTACTCCAGCAGCAGCAGCAGCAGCAGCAGCAACAGCAGCAGAGATTGATGATGCAGCTTGGGAGCGGTTTGTTTTTTCAAACTGCCGGGGGCTCGAGGCCGCGTGGGTCGACGCCTGGCGTCTCTTCAGATTGGATGCCGTTAAGGCTATGGCTTCGCCGCGAAGAGTGAGAGTGTAGGGTTTAGGGTTTTGCGTTTAGACCGCCGACGGAGCGAGTGCCTCTGGGGAAGGCTTTGAGTTGTTGCTGATGTTTCTGAAGTTGCTGCTGTTGCTACAGCTCCTGCTGTTGCGTTTGTTGCTGTTGCCGCTACAGCTGCTGTGTTTTCTGCTGCTGCTGGTGCTGCTGCAGGAAATGACCTGCGCCTTCCTTCGTGCGTTGTCTCGCAACGCGTTGTTGAGGGATTTGGCACGCCGGCGATTTGTGGGGGGTGGGCCTGCGGTGTCTCCTGCGCCTTTTCCCCCGTTTGCTTCGGGAAGTAGCAGCAGCAGCAGCGCCAGCAGTGGCGGTCTGAGGACAGCGATCTGTTCTCTAGCAGCAGAGGGTGTCTCCCTTCCACTGTACAGCGAGAGTCCCTCGGATTTTGAGGCCCCGTTTGATTTTGCGCATTTCCTCGCCATCCCAGCACACCAATCCTACCTTGCGCATGCGTCGCTCGCTGGAGCAGAAGTGCTCCTGGCCTACGACTATCCTCTGGTACCAACTCCTAAACCCTAAGCCAAAAAGCTTAACTTCTAAACTTTAGGGCGACACAATAGAGGCACTGACGATGAAGACGTCGCTACTGCACCCACCTCGTGCTCGCCAAGGGTTTGGAGTTTAGGGTTTATGGGTATGTTTTAGGGTTTGTGCCGTCCTTTCAGGTCCGGAGAGAAGCCCTCAGGGCGCTGCTGCAAGTTTGCTGCGAAGGAGCCGTCCGGGTGTACAGGGTCCCCGTGCCCCACGCAGCAGGAGCAAGCAGCAGCAGCAATGAGCAGCAGCAGCAGCAACAGCAGCAGCCCTGGTGTCTTGTCTCCAAGTTCGTGGGCCCTGAGGAGCAGGTGTTCAGAGTGCAAGTAAGAACCTTTAACTGCTAAGCACTAAATCTTAGGCCCTAAACCCTGAACCCTCAGTGCTAAGGAACAAACGCCAAGCCTTAAAACCCTAGCCTTGCTGCAGTACGCGTTTTTAGGGTTTTCAGGATTTTTAGGGTTTAAGGTTTAGGCTGCACGGGTGCATGGGTGTATGTCAGGTGGGGCTGGGGATCTACACAGCCATACAAGTGGCCGTCTCCCTCGACAATCCTGCCTCAGGTTTTCAGGGTTGTCTTTGGAGCAGCTTGCTGCAGCTGCTGCAGGAGCTGCGGGCAGCCAAGCCTCTTCTCTTCCTCCCTTTTTCAGCGCACGCCACTGGCCTGCTCCAGCCGGAGGCAGGAGACAACACTTGGCAGCAACAGCAAGAGGAGCAGCAGCAAGAGGAGCAGCAGCAGCAGCACACGCAGCAACCACAGGTCTGCTGCCTGCTGGGGTGTCTCGGCAGCGACTGCGACGTAAGGCTCCCGGCATCAGCAGCAGGAGCAGCAGAGCAGAATCAGCGCGTGGCCATCGGCTGCTTTGTTGCGCAGGCCTGCAGCACGCTGCTGCATTGCCACATGCAGCAGCAGCTGCAGCAGGAGCCACTGACAACAGCAGCAAATCTCCGCATGCACCATCTTAGTGAAGTCCGCCAGTTCCTTTTTGGGGTGGGGCTTCCTCCCTGCTGGCTGCCACTGCAGCGGCAGCTTGCCGCCTCCCTCAGCAGGAGCAGCGAATCAGCAGCAGAGTCTGTGCTTCCAGCAGCTGCAGCAGGCGCTGCAGCGTTTATTGCATGCGCTGCAGCTCCTCATAAACCATCAGCAAGAGCAGGACTGTTTTCGGTGCCCGCTTCAGCACATCATGCAGCAAGTGGTGTAGGAGATGCTGCATGCGGCATGGGCAGCAAAGTGGGGCTGGTTGGCGTCCCTGAAGCGGCTTGCACTTCGTCTTATTTGGCCTTCTGCCGGAGCGGCAGCAGGCAGCAGAAGATGTGGCGGTTTAAGCGCAAGTATCTCGACCGAGTTGACACAGCAGCCAGTTGGGTTGAGGTGGCCAGCGACGCAATTGCTGCGCTGCTGGAGTTGCCAGAAGCCGCTTGGTTTGCCCCCGATCCAGAAACGACGGCAGAAGGCTACAGGCGCATCATCGCAGAGCCTATGTGGCTGAGGAAGGTGCAGGCTAGGCTGAAGGCCAACCTCTACTCCCTCCCCTACCACTTCAAACAAGACGTTGCGCTCATTTTTAGAAACGCCAGACAATTCAATGCTCCGCATGACAGAGCCTACAGAGACTGCTGCATCCTCGAACAGAAATTCAACTATCTCTGGTCAGCCATCAACATGGCTTTCCAAAGGGCCGCAAGAAACAACAGGCAGCAACAGCAGCAGCAGCAGCAACAGCAGCAGCAGCAGCAACAACA
>NPHX01000614.1:797412-815181 GCA_002271815.1 Eimeria falciformis
GGATGGAATACACATCCGGAAACACCCACCCACAAACAACAGACACATCATCAAATGAGGTTGAAGGCCCGTTTCATGTGCAGCATCAGCAGCAACATGAGCAGCAGCAGCCGCATCAGCAGCAGGAGCTGCTCCAGCTATCCGGCCCGGCCGTCACCTCCAGCAGCCATATGGCCATAGACTCCACTACAGAGGCGTTAGAACAGCGGCAATTGCAGCAGCAGCAAGTGCAGCAGCAGCAGCAACAGCAGCAGGACTACCCGTGGTAATACATCCGAAAGCAAATGCGTCTGTATTTGGCTTTCTACTTCTGAGGTGTCTATATACCCGAATCACAAAACGAAACAGCCGCCTTTGCTTCCTAAGGTTTACGGTTTGTGGTGTCTCTCAGGGTTTAGGCTGTTGTTGCCAGAGTATAGGGTTAAGGGTTTTCGGCTCGTCTGATGGTTTAGGGTTTGAGAGGATTAGGGACTAGTTTGGCCCTGGTCTGCTGCATCTGTGGGGAAAGCAGGAGGGGCAGGCAGAAGCAGGTCGATGCCTGAGGTGTACAGACACCACTGCTGCTGCAGCAAAGGGGGTAGAGACACCTCAAGCCACATGTCTCTGAGCTCCTCGGGGCCTTCCAAGAGGTCGTCTTCAATGCTCCTGCACATGCGCCGCACACGCAGCACACGACGCCCCTGTTGCTTCTGCTGCTGCTGCTTCTTTCCATACAAAACAACAACCACAGCAGCGGCAGGGACACCTGAAACTAGTGGCACTTGCCTTTGCAGTTGCTCATCATCAGCTGCCGTCTTGTATCGAGGCTCTGCAGCTGCTCTCTGGTTCAGACGCCGTGCTGCAGCAGCAAGGCTGTTGCTGTTGCTGCTGCTACTGTTGATCCGATGTCCCTTTCGCCCGCTACCAGAATCGGAGTGATCCTACGGGCAGAAGAGACAGGATGAGACAACACATGCAGAACACCCACAAAAAAAGCAGCAGCAAGAGCAGCAGTAGCAGCAGTAGCAGCAGCAACGCACCGCTTCGAGTGATATCTGCTGTGATTGTGGAGTTCCATCCTGCTGCTCTCGCTGCTGTTGCTGCTCGTAACGCTCGGCGAGAAGACATAAAAAGGGCTGAAAAGAGGCGGTCGTTGTGCTTGCGGCTGCCCCGTCTGTCAGCGACCTGCTGCTGCTGCTGCTGCTGTTGGTGCTGTTTGACCTGCTGCTGGTGCTGCTAATTCTGCTGCTTCTGCTGCTGTGGGGGACAGGACGCACTTCACCCTCCTCTTGGCAGACAGTGGGATAGACAAACTTGCTGCTGTTGTCTGCTGCTCCTGTTGTTGCTGCTGCTGCTGTTGCCGCGTGACCAGTGGTCACCTCATCACCTCGAGGCGTCTGCTGCCCTGGTTCGTGGCCCTCGCCTCTTCCTTCTGCACTAGCAGCAGCCGCCGCAACACTTGTTTCCTCCTGCAGCTTCTGTTGCTGTTGCTGTTGCTGTTCATCTTCCTCTTGCAAGATATTTTTAAAGGGGACACTCAGCGCTGGTTGCTGCTGCTCCTTCTCTGTGTCTCCGTGGCCCTGTAGCTGCGGCAGGAGCGGCAGCTGCTGCTGCTGCTGCTGCTGCAGCAACTCACTTTGGGATGTAGGAGGCGTGGCGTGTAGATCCTCGGCGAGGAAAATCCATCGATAAAGTGTGAAATCCGGCAACTCTAAAAGAGTCGCCAATTCAACTACTTTCAGCCCCGCATGCAGCAGAGACAGAGGCGGGCCGTGGGAGGCAACGGCTCCAGGACCCCCAGCCTCTAAACCGCCACCGCCAGAGAAAATTCTGCTGAGCTCCGTTAAGACGATCGGCCACACAGGCATGCGAGCCGGAGGAGACAGCCTCAGCAATAATACCCGCACGCAGAGAAATACCTGCACATACACACAAAACACACAATAGCTGTATAGACACCCCGTTGCCGGCATCCAGTAGGAGAGAGACACTGCAAACGAGAGTCAAACAAAGATATGGGAACACAGACGTTAGCATAGAGACAGACAAACAGCGACTGAAACACAAAGATGGAGAGAAAGACAGAGTGAGAAAGAGAGAGAAAGAGAGTGAAAAAGAGAGAGAGTGAGAAAGAGAAAGTGAGAGAAACAGAGAGAGGGACTGAGCGAGACAGAGTGAGCAAGAGTCCGAGAGAGACAGAGAGAGACAGAAACGCAGAGCAAGAGTGAGACAGAGAGAGACTCAGAGGAGGAGATGGAGGCACAGAGAGACACACACAGGGAGACAGGCACATAAAGAGAAACAGACTGAGACAACCAAACCGAAAGACGTAGACAGAGAGACAGACAGACAATAGGGAGAGAGGAGAGAGGGACAGGAGGGAGACAGTAAGAGCCAACCCACTTGCTGGGTGACCAGCGCAGCAATCTCATGCGGGTAGTTGGTTTTCAGCGTCTCCGCGAGCTTCTCCAGCAGAGATGCCACTTGGGACGCAAACGTCCCTGGGGCAGCCGCCAGCAGCAAAAACGCAATGCGCTTCAAGTAAGACGCACGCCCTGATCCCTCGCGTTCCCGGGAGGCAAACACCTACATCACAGACCACAAACCCTAAACCACAAACCCTAAACCGTTCATGCATTCGGAAAGACGCCAAAACCCCGCATCGCTTCACCGTCAAATGGTGGGAGTTTAGATATTGTGGTTTAGGGTTTGTGGTTTAGGTTGTACTCCTGCATTTGGGGGGGGGATGAGGGTATCGAGTTTGTAGGTGTCGCTCGCCAAGACGGCATGGAGAGCATCGCCCCAGGCCCTGAGTGTTCGTCTGTCGGTAAGAAATAGCAAAGGAGCATGCAGCCCCTCCAGCAGCACACGTCTCAGCGGCGAAGAGGCAGCAGGGAAGAGCCGCAGCGGCAACTCCCGCAGCAAAGAAGCCAGCAGGTACCGCGAGAGGAAGGCCTGCAGGCAGACACACTTACTCGCAATAACAGCCTCCTGAACGGGTTAAGGGTTTTAGGCTTAGGGCTTAGGGTTTAGGGTTTAAGGGTTCTTGCCTGCGGGGAGTTGTTGTTCAGGGCCTGGCCAAGTCCAGAGGCCAACTCGTCTGTCAACGTTTGCAGAAAGAGGCCGGAGAGAGGACTACGTCTGTTAAGCTGTCTTAGCTGTATACACACAACCACAAACCACAAACCACAAACCCTAAACCGTATAAGGATACAAAAAATCGGCTGCCTGCCCGTGGCCGGCAACGCGCAGCCTCTACACACGCTGAGGGTTCGTTAGGGTTTAAGGTTTAGAGCTTAGAGTTTACATCAGCACACTGCATGACAAGGGCTGCCAGTCCATAGACAGCCGCTACTTCTGCTGCGTCTGCTGGTGCCGCTCTGCTGGCAGAGACGTTTCTCTTGTGCAGTTCTTTGTTGGCCGCTGTAATGCACGAGGAGACAGAAAAAGAAGGACACCTATGCTGCTCCCTCCGGTGCTGAAGCTCCAGCAACAGCAACTCACTGTCCCTGCTGCTGCTGCTGCTGCTGCTGCTGATTTGGAGGCGTTCTCGCGTCTCTGCTGCAGGGGTGGGTATAGCAGGGAAGACGCCTGGAGCAACGGCTGCTGCTGCCTGGTGTCTCCTTGAGGCAGCAGGCGCAGCAGCAGCAGCAGGGACAGCAAGGGCTTGGTTTAAGATGTCTATGGGGGGTGGGAGAGGCGGCATGACGTCGTAAGCATTCGGGTTTGCTGCTGTGGAAACCCGCAGAGAAAACGTGCGGCAGCCAACGAAACAGCAGAGCTGAAACAACACGCCCAGATCCCGACGGACCTGAAAAAAAAGACAGCTAAAGTTTGGCATTTAAACGGCCTGCATTCCAACAAACCTTCTGCTGCTTCGTCACAACCCTTTCCTGTTTACAGGCTAGACTGCCAATCCCGTGGTTTAGGGGCTGTGATTCAGACCTTCTTGGAGGCGAGGAGGTGTTCCTTGGCGGGCTTGGAACGATCGAGAGCCGTGACAATGCAGAAGACCCAGAGGAGAGAAAGAGGCTGTCTGACTGAAGAGACGGCTACTGCAACAAGTCTAAACATTAGCCGCCATATTTCCTCTACTTCTGTCTCGCTGCTCCTGGTGGTGGTGCTGCTGCTCTCTGCTGTCTCCTCTGCTTCTGTCGGCAATGCTGCTGTCGCTGCTGCCGTCTCCAGCGGCGGGAGCTGCCGTTGCATGTGGCAAGCAGAGCTGCAGAGACACTTGAAGGTTACAAAAGGGGGAGGGAATGCAGCAAGAAGGAGACAGTAAATGAAATGAGCTATCACACTTTCCCGTGGCCTTGGTGTCTCCGCGCAGGCTACTTGCGACAGCAGGTAGCTAATGCTGTCTTTCCCTATCTCTGCTGCTGCTATTGCTGCTGCTGTTGCTGCCGGTGGCCCAGCTGCTGCTGTTGCTGCTGCTGCTGCTGCTGCTGAGCCAGCAACAAAGTCTGGTAAAGTAGCGGTCAAGCTTAAGGAAGGAGACACTGGAACACTCGTTACTCCCCTCGCCGCCTCTTGGCTTATGGCTATCAAAGGAACCAACAAATATCTGCATCGCAAACCTCAAACCCCAAACGCTAGACCCTAAACCCTATGCCCTAAACCTTCAGATACCGCTAATGAAGCGGAAGTGAGCTATGTAGGAGGCTTTCGGGTTTAGGGTTTAGAAAGGGTTTGGAGTTCACGTTTGGGAAGGTTTGGGGTTCAGGGTGTTGAGACGTTTAGGGTTTAGGGTTTGTGGTTTAGCGTAGGCCTTAGGCCTTACTTGAGCTTCGCTCCCCGCATGAGGCGCAGCAGCAAAAGAAGACTCCGCAGGTTAGCTCCGTCGCTTGACAACCCTCCCGTCCAAATTGAGAGGCAACTCAAAACAAAATCACGCCGAAAGCTGCAGACACAAACCCTAAACGCTACACCCTAAACCCTGATTGGCCATTTTTCTTTAGGGTCCACGAAGAACCCGCGCGTCAAGAAAACCGTCTTTTTTGTGCTTCAGGATTTAGGGTTTGGGGTTTAGGGATGACCTTCCAAAGAGACGGTCGAGAATCTGTGTCAGGAGAGACAGCGCGGCTTCGTCCGCATGCGTCAAATGGAGGTTATGGCAATCTGAGAATTGCTGCTGTTCGGGACTGCATGCAGCAGCAGCAGCAGGGACATTTGATGCTGCTGCTGCTGCCATTGCTGCCGTTGAGCGCATCCCGGTTGAGGGCCAAGTTTCCTGAGCGCACCTGCTGCTACTGAGGCCGCTACTGGTGCTGCTGTATGCTGCTGCTGCGGCGCCAGTGCGTCTTCGCTGCTGCTGCTGCTGCTGCTGCAGCGGGGGAAGGATAAGGTTTGCTGCAGCAACGCATGCGGAGGTAATAAGGTGGACAGCAGCAGCAACAGCAGGCAGCCGCTGCTGCAGCTTTTCCTGCGCTGTATCCTCCTCAGACAACGAGGCGCTGCCCCAGGAGAACAGGTCAAGAAACGGCGTCAAACCACCTAAACCAAACCACAAATCACAAACCACAAACCACAACCCCTAAATTCTAAACCCCAACCCCTAATGGCGGAATACATGACAGTTAGCGCTGCTGAGCGTAAAAGCAGCGTAAGGTCACTTGGGGTTTTGAGGCCTCGGGTTTAGGGTTTAACGTTTAGGGGCTGACTCGTTTCTGCATGGGCGTCCTTGGCTTGCTCAGCCTTTCTAGCAAAATCGAGAGAAAACGTCAGGACCCCCAAAATGCCCCGGAGGTAAGGAAGCAGCATGCGCGATGTCAAGCTGCTGCTGCTGCTGCTGCTGTGGGCGCGCGACTTTGCGCAGCGGCCGATGGCAGCGCGCAGCAACAAACGACAGAAGAAATCCAGTAGCACAACAAAGACAGGTTGCAACTGCGCAGCAGGCACGTGCCTGTACACCCCAACAAATGCAGCAGCAAAAGCAGCAGCGGGGATGTTGCGCATTGACGCTGGCCGCGTCTTTGAAGATGGTTTGGGTAGCCTGGAGGAACGTTGGGCGCAGGTGTTAGGGTTTAAGGTTTAAGGTTTAGGGTTTACTGCAGCAAGAAAAGAGACAGCTGCGTTGCCTCTTCGATGGCGGCGTCTCTTGCTGCTGGTGCTGCTGTCTCCCCAGGGATGATAGCCATTAGCAACCCTCGCAGCAAACCACCAAAGTCGCTGCTCAGAGGCACTAGCCGCTCCAGCTGTAACCACAAAACCACAAACCCTAAACCTGAAACCTGAAACCTTAAACCCTAAACTCGAATTTGTAAACTGTGAACTCGAACCACTAGAGAGCCCTCACTTTGCTTCGCATCTGCTTCGCCCCTAGCGCAAACAACGGAAACTCAGCCCGCAAAACTCTGCAGGAGGCATCTTCTTGCTGCTGCTGCTGCTGCTGCGCTGCCGCTGCTATTGCAGCTGTGGTTTCTGCTGTGGTTCCACTTGCTGCAGCTCCTTCTGCAGTTGCTGACTCTGCAGCAGCTGCTGCTGCTGCTGCAGCTGCAGCAACTTCAGCAGCTGCCGAGGTAGACATCCGCCGCTGCGGTACCTGCTGCCGCAGCATTTGGTGCAGCTCATTGCTGCTGCTGCTGAGGAGGAGATGGCTGGCAGGCGAGAACCCAGTGTCTCCCTGGCTGGAGTGTACAATCACCACCCGCAGCAACTGCAGCAACTGCGACTGCAACATCATCAGCAACAGTAACACACCCTAAGCCCTAAACCCTAAACCCTAAACCCCAAGGAATATGTGGCGTCGGTGCAGCTTAGCACGACACCAAACGGAGGCTCCTAAACCCTAAAACCTAAACCCTGAACCCTAAACCCTAAACCCTAACCTGTGCTGCATAATCTGCTGCATGGATTGCCGCATGCAGCCTCTGGACGAGCGGGTGGGAAAGGAGACAGCTAATCTCACGGGCCCTTGCTGCTGGCTGTATGGAGGCCAGAAAAAAACCCAGCAGCTCGCAAGCGGTGCCGTGCATCGCAGCAAAGCTGCTGCTTGCTTCAGCAGCACCTGCTGCAGTTGCTGCTGCTGCAGGGGGCAGCTGGAAAGAGATAATCCGAAGGAGAGCAACACAAAACAAATCCGCCAAGTCGACCACTGAGAAGTCATCGTAGCTGCACAACCGCCAGTCTGCTGCTGCAGCAGTTGCTGTAGCAACAGCTGCCGTTGCTGCCGCTTCGCCGGCAGAAGCTGAGGCAGGCAAACAGCAAACCCAGCAAATCCAGCCCTGAGACGGAAGACATCTTAATCCCTGAACCCTAAACCCTAAACCCTAAAACCCAAACGCTAAGATACGGCTAAAAGCTTGGATCTGGAGTTTGTCCCCTGAATTTCACTTGCTGCAGTCCACATCTGAGCTTGTCTGGCATTTAGCTGCAGCAGCTCCTCCTCAACAAAAACCGTTTGCATGCGCTCAAGCAGCAGAGGTCCCTCGCACTGCAGTAGCAGCTGCAAGAGCTGGAGAGCATGACGCGCTTCTGCTGCTGCTTCCGCTGCTGCTGCTGCGTCTTCTTGCTGCAGCTGCCGCTGCTGCAGAGGGGGAGGGTTGGCTAGAATGTGAGCAAAAACAGGCCGCAGCAACTGCGTTGGGGTTTCAAGGGCAAGACGCACGAAGACGCGCGCTGCGTAGCTGTACGTACACCCGAAAAGCGCGCATGCAAAGAATGATACTTGACGGACAAGCACAAGCCAGCCCCAATCCCCAATCCACGCCACACAACTCGCCAACACAACCACACCAGCAGCAGCATATGCAGCAGAAGCATATGAAGCACCAGCAACAAGAGAAACAGTAGCAGATGCAGCAGCAATAAAAACACGAGCAGCAGCAACATAAGCAGCAGCAGAAACAGCAGGTCTTACCGGACATCGGGCAGTGGGTTCGCCAGTGCAGCAAGGAGCTGCAACACCGCGTTAGGCAGCAAAAGGCCCAGTGGTCTGCACAGCTGGAGACGCCCGTGCCGCCAAAAGGCGCTGAACCGCCAAATGCTCTCTGCCATGCTGCTGCTGCTGCTGCTGCCACTCTCAAGATCCGCGAGCACGATGGACTCAATAACCGCCTGAAAATAGCAAGCACAGGAATGCCTCCACAAGCTACTGGTGCTGGTGGTGGTGCTGCTGCTGAATGTGCCTACTGGTGAAGCAGCAGACGAATTCTACACGCTGTTGCTGCTGCTGCCAAAGCAGCAGCAGCAACAGCAATTGCAAAGCAAGAGGAGACACACCGGCCTGTCGGGGAGACAGGCGTCGTAAAGCTGCAGAAGCAAATCGACGACCAAACCCTCAGAGCTGCTGCAGCTGCTGCTGCCCAGGCACTCCCACAAGCGAGAGGCCACGCGCTGCAGCCGCAAAAACAGCGTCAAACACAAGAATACGTACAGCAACAGCAGGAACAACAAAACAGCAAAGGTTACTGCAGCTGCTGCGTAGGCAGAGGTGTCGTTAGGGCAGCTGCAACGCACCAGGCACTGGTCGGTTTCACAGATAAGGTGTCTCCTGCGGCTGCTGCTGCTGCTGTTGAGAATAGAGACAAAAGTCTGTGCTGCCTTGCAGCACACAGACAGCCTAGGACACGCCACGCAGTCCAGCAGCGCCAGCAGCCACGAGGGGAGACAGTTACTGCTGCTGCTGCTGCTGTAGCCGATGTCTTCCATACAACACTGGAGCTCCACCAGGGGGGCCTGCGAAAGACCAAGCAAAACCCTAAACCCTAAACTCCTCCAAACCCTAAACCCTAAACTCTAAACCACCGAACCCGTACGCGCTTCTTCAGCAGCGTCTCCACTGTCAGCAGCAGCAACAAAAGCAGCAGCAACCCACCGGCATAGCAAACAAGGTGTCAAGACACTGCAGGCCGGCATCTTCTGTGGTGGAAAGCTCGACAAAAAGGGCCTCGGCAAAACAAAGAAATACATCTATCGCATGCACAAGCTGCAGCAGCTGCTGCAGCAACTGCTGCAGCGACGGTTGCAATGCATCAGGAGAAGCCGTAAACTCTGTGGAAGCTACAGCAGCAGCAGATGCTGCTGCTGCTGCAGATAGAGAGTGCTCTGCTGTCTCTCCCTCTGCTTCTCCCACATCTGCTGCCTCCAATGTCATTCCTGCTTCTGCTCCTGCTGCTGCTTCACGCCCCCTGTCGCCCCGCCAATAAAATGAGACTGTAGCAGGAGCAGCAGCAGCAGCGCGTGCTGCTGCTGACAGGGTGTCAGGAGGAGCAGCAGCAGCAGCACGCAGCAGCAGCAGCAGCTCGCCGTTTTCTCTTAGAGCCCGCAACCGCCGTATGTATGCTGCTGCCTCCTGGAGCAGCCGACAAATCAGCGGCAGCTGCTGCAGCGTGGGGGACAGCTCACGGCAGCCTTCTGCAGCAACAGCAACACCAGCACCGGCAGTTCGAAGAATGGTAGCAACGGGTTGCTAACTATTCGGTAGCGTTGGTGATTGGTGGTTTGTTATTTGCGAGTTTGGGTCTAAAAACGTACGGAGGATGGGCGTGAGTAACAAGGCGAATCCATGCAGTGTCTGTATACCGCAAATAGCTGCTGCATCTGCTGCTCCGCTAGAAGCAGCAGCAACAGCAAGAGGTGCGGCAATTTTATCAGCAAAAAGCGTCGCCAGTTGCAGCACACCTTCCGCTGCTGCTGCTGCCTCAGCTCTTGCTGCTTCTGCTGCAGGCCACGTATCTGCAGCAGCAGGAGTAACATCCTCCGACCCACCATCCTGCTGCTCCTGCTGCTGAAGCACAGCACGCAGTTCCTGGGCCAAGGCCCGCCAGACAACATCTGGCGCTGTGAGCTTTAAGTGGAAAACCTGCTGCGCTTCTTGCAGACACGCCGAACCCCATTCGGGAGTGCTGCTCTCCCTGCGGCAGCAGCAACACCCATAACAACAGCAGCAACAATAACAACCATAGCAGCAACAGCGACAGCAACACCCATAGCAGCAGCTGCAACAGCAGCAAAATGAGCAGAGCCGGCAACAAGGGGGACGAGCCAAAGTGCCGGAGTATCAGCTGCAGCAGCTGCACTTGCAACAAAGAAAATAGCAACAGTAGCAGCAGCAGCAACAGTTGCTCCTGCAACAAGAGTGGCAGCAGCAACAGCAGCCCCATTAGCAGCAAGCGCAGCAGCAGCAGAAGCAGGTTGTACCGATGAAGATACTGCAGCACAGGGACAGACAGGGCAGGCATAAGCTGTTCTGCTGCTCCTTCTGTCTCCTCATCAGCCAAATAAACCGCCAGAGATTTCAAAGGCAACAGAGCGGCAGAACGAGACACAGGAGACACTGAAAGCGACTCTCTAACCGCCAACAGCAAATCCGCCTTCACCTGCCAACAAACAAACCCCAAACAACCCTAAACCCTAAGAGGCTGGCATGGACTTGGGCGCACGCACAGCAGAAATAGAGACAGCAAAAGAAAGACAGCACACGAACACAAGAGTCGCAACAGCAGCAGCTGCAAAGGCAGCAAAAGCAGCAGCTTACGTGCACACTAAAGGGAATATCTGTCTCCTCTGTCCCCTTCTCGCCTTGCCCTGATAGCCAGAGAGCCGCCCGACGGGTAAGCGACCAATCTCGTAGCGGCAGCAGCGCCAACACAGCACAAATTAACCGAACCTAAAACACACAAACCCCAAACCCTAAACCATGAACCCTATTCACGAGGAGAGGTAAGGCCGACAGCTTTCGTGGTGGAGACAAACGGAGGAAACACGCAGCCCGAGCAGCAGCAAACAGCAGCAGCAGCTGCTGCTGCTGCAGCAAACAGCAGCAGCTGGCAAAACAGGAGAAGCACCAATGGCAGCAGCTGCAAACAGTAGCAGGAGGCAACAAGCAGCAAGCAGCAGCTCCCAAAACAGCAGCAGCAGCAGCAGCAAGAGCTCACTCTCTCTGGGGTGGTGAGTAGGTGGTGATACAGTGGAAAGTGCCGCAGCAGCAAATCGAGAGCGTCGCGCTGCACCAAATTGCTTTCGTCTCCCAAGGCCTCCTCCAAAGCCCCAATCACCAGGCGTGGACGATCCGGCAGCAGCAGACTCACACGCTCCTGCATGCAGCAACACACAGCCTTCTCTACATTGCAGCTGCAACCACTAACAGCAGCAACAACAACAAACAACACGGCAACAAGCAGCAGCAAGCGCTAACAGCAGCAGCAAGAGCAGCACGCAGCAGCAACAGCAGCCTTTGACCTCTGGTTGCGTGGTGAGTGGCGTCTCTAGAAGCTTGTTGATAAGACGAATTGCCGGGATTCGAACCCGTGCGGCTCTGAGGAGAGCCAGCCAGAGAGCAGAAGCAAAGGCAGGCGTCCCCACGCAGGCCTGAAGCCTCTCAGCCGTCGCTGTGGCGTAGGCAAAAGTTTGTGCCTTCTCCTCCTCCATACACAGCAGCAGAGACACGGTAAGGCCCGAGAGACACGGCAGCAAACGCCGGCCTGAGGAAGACGGAGACACGACAAGACACGAGGACACACTTGCTGCCTTTCAAATGTCTGTCTCTTCTCTCCAGGCGATCGCTTTTTGTGACCAGCCGGCTCTCTCTAAGGGGATCAAGCGTCTCCTCCTGTGCCTCCGTCTCTCCGTCCCTCTGTCTGTCTCTGTCTCTGTCTCTGTCTGCTGTCTCTGTCTCATTTCCCACCCCGGTAACTCCAAGAGACAGACAGGGACAGCACAGACAGACAGCGAAAAGATGCAGACAGAGAGGAGACCGAGAGAAAGGCAGACAGATAGACAGACAGAAAGAAATAGACAGAGAGACAGACAGAGAGACAGATAGACAGACAGAAAGAGACAGACAGAGAGCCAGATAGTGACAGACAGACAAAAAGAACGACAGAGAGACAGAGGTAGACAAACAGACAAGGACAGACAGAGATGAGACAAACAGACAGCGAGGCAGACAGCGAGAAAGACAGACAGACAACGAGAGAGACAGACAAACACAGACAGGCAGACAGCGACAGACAGCGATAAGCGGCTTAGAGAAACAAAGAGCAAGTGGGCAGAGAGACAGTCGGACCCAGCAGGAAAGAGACAAGAGACAGCGTGAAAGGAGACAGAGGGTCTCCCTGCCTTTTAGCTGACCAAGGGGCAGGAAAAAAGCATCTAACAGATGAAGATAAAAAGGCCTGAGGTGCGCTGCTGCATCGGCGGAAAAGGCAAAAAAACCCGCCGCCCAGAGAGACAAATCGACGCTCAGGCCTTGAGGCCCAATGCGACGCAAAATCGCAGCAAACACCTCCAGGGCCAGAGAATGGACTCCAGAGGGAAGTTGAGGGTTCAGACACTGCAGCAGCAACAGCAGCAGCAGCAACTGCAGCAGCAACGTAAATGCAGCAACAGCAACAAAACAACAGCAACAAGCAAAGCACAGACAGCAGCAGCACCACCACCAGCAGCACGCATGCAGCAGCAACTGCAGCAGCAAGATGGACTGCAGCAAGAGCAGCAACTGCAGCAGCAGCGGCATCCAATGCAGCAAACAGCAGGAGGATGCGAGCGTTACCTGCGCTAGCCGTTTGGAGACAGTCAGTCTGTGGGGAATGTAAGACAGAGACGCCGGCCAAGGACGACTCAACACCTGCAGAGACACACAGAGACAAACAGAAAGACAGAAAAAGACAGATACAGAGACACATACACAGACACACAGAGACAGACACAGAGACAGATACATACAGGCACAAACAGGCACACAAAGACAGACACAGAGATAGACAGACACAGAGAGAGACAGACACAGATACAGAGAAATACAGACAGAGACACAGACAGATGGATAGAGACAGATACAGACAAAGAGAGGGACAGACAGCGACAAGGACTCAATCAGAGTTGCACACAGAGAGAGTACACACAGAGACAGACACAGAGAGGGACAGACATACAGAAAAAAAGACAGACAGCGAGAAACAGAGACAACAGCATACAGAGAGATACACAAAGACATGCAGGGGCTAAAAGGAGGGAGGGAGAGAGGTGCTGCAGAAACAGACAAGACTGCGAGTCGCAGCAGCAGGGGTTTATTGGTGTTTGTTTGTGGTTGTGTTTGTTTTAGATGGTATATTAAAAGGGAGTGGCAAATCGCCTTAAGAAGTCTCTGGAGACAATTGCCGAGGTCCGCCCATTCCTTAGCTCTGTCGAAGCAATGCAGCACAGAGACAACTTCAGCCTCGTAACGACGAGCCTCAACCCCTGCAGACAAAACACAAGAAGACAGCAAATGACATGCAGAGACAGGCGGACACAGGGACAGACAGACACAGAGAGACAAACAGAGACAGAGACGCAGACACAGACACAAACACAAACAGACAGGGGCAGAGACAGAGAGACAGAGATACACAAAGACAGAAACAGACACAGACAGCCAGGGACAGACAGAGACGGAGAGACGGAGACAAACAAACACAGAGACACACAGAGACAAAGATAGAAATAGACACACAGAAAGAGACAGACAGCAACAGAGAGACAGAGAAATACTCATACAGAGACAGAGACAAGCAGAAAGAGATAGATGGACAAAGAAAGAGACACACAGGCTAACAGAGACAGAGACAGAGACACGCAGACAAGGGACACATGGAGACAGAGACATGCAGAGACAAGACACACACGGAAACAGAGAGACATACAGAGACATACACAGGGAGATAAGGGAGATAGAGACACAAATATAGATAGAAACGGAGACAGAGACACACAGAGACAGAGAGAGAGACAGCAACAAAGACAGGGAGACAGGGAGACAGAAATACAAAAGAGACAGGGAGATGGAGAGACAGAGAGACAAAGAAACAGAGAGACAGACACAGAGAGATGGGGATAGAGAGACACAAAGAGATAGAGAGATAGAAAGACAGAGACAGGGAGATAGAGAGACAGAGAGACAGGCAAATAGACAGACACAGAGACGGAGATGGCGCGGCAGATACACAGACAGAAAAATAGAGAGAGAGAGACAGGGAGATAGAGAGACAGACAGAGAAACAGAGGAAGATGTAGATGGAGACACAAGGAGACAGAGAGACATACAGGCACGGAGACAGACAAGGAGACAGATAGACAAAGAAAGACAGAGGCAGAAAGGCAGAAATTGAGACAGAGAGAAAGAGACAGGGAAAGAAACAACGGCAAACAGAGGGACAGACAAAGACAAGGACAAAGGCAGAGACAAAGGCAGAAAAAAACAGACAGCATGAGAGACATATGTAAATACAGACAAAGAGAGAGACAGAGGCAGAGGCAAACTGAAGCGTCTCTGTGACCACATTTCATCCGGTGTAACGAGCACAGCACATACTGCATGTTTAGAGAGAGACACCTCACAAAGACAGCTGCACAGACACCCTACAGAAACAGCTGCAGAGACACCCCACTGAAACCTTTGCTGGAAACGCAGAGTTTCGGCTCTGGAGGACTTGCCATCTTCGCCTGTCGCCGGCGGCGTCGCCATTTCTTCTCAAGGCCACTATAGCTGCTGGTGGTGCTGCTAATGCTGCCGCTGCTGCTGCTGTTGCTGCTGCCGCTGCCGTTGCTGCTGCTTCTACTGCACAACGCCACTATTGTTGCTATTGCTGCTGTTTCTGCTCCTGATTTCACCTCTGATGTGGCTCTGCCGCAAGGGTTTCTGGTATTCTTACCGCAGCAGCAGCAGCTGCTGCTGCTGCCGCTGCAGCTTTTGGTCCTATTGCTGCTATTGCTGCTAATGTTTCAGCATCTGCTGTCGCTGTTTCTGTTTCTCTTGCTGCTTTTGCTGTTGCTGTTGCTGTGGCAGGCCCCTCTCAGCAAGCTGTAGGGATCATCAACACAGCAGCAGCTGCAGCAGGTTGCTGCTGAGTCTGCTTGTTGCGGGTTAAATGAGCTCTGTTGCTGCTGTTGCTGCTGCTGTCACTGCCGCTGCGGTTGCTGCAGTAGCAGCTGTTTTCTGCTGCAGCAGCAGCAGCAGCAGCAACAGCAACAGCAACACCAACAGCGCACGCGGTGTGTATTTGGAGTGTTGGTGAGGTGTACAGACAGCTCAGCAATTCTTCTGAAATATCTCTTCTACAAGATTTTTTTTGGCTGCTGCTGCGTTGGTTGCCACATCTCTCTAGAGGGGCCCCTGATGCGAGGAGGGGGGGCCCCGATGGCTACTGGTCAGGCTGTTTGCTGCTGCTGCTGCTGCCGCTGCTGTTGACTGGTACTGCTGCTGACTGCTGCTACAGCTGTTGCTGCACTGCCTGTTTCTTTATCATTTCTACGCAAACTGATGCTAACAACCAACATTTATTTTGTTTTTCTTTTGCGTTTCTCTTGATACTTACCATTCCGCTGTCGCAGCAGCAGCAGCAGCTGCTGCTGCTGTTGCTGCTGCTGGTGTTTGTGCCCTTGTATAAGCAAACGCGATCGACCAGCAGCAGCATCAGCTTGTCAGCAGCATCAGAGGCCTAGATAAAGCTATGCTTTCTCTGCAGTTACTCACTGTGCTGTAAGCCTACAGGCCACAAGCAACCCTAGGGTAACTTCTTACACATCTCGCAGCAGTGGCAGCACCAGTGGAAGCAATGACAGAAGAGCGATTGAGTTGTACCGTCGCTTCTCCGGAAGCAAGGCCTTCTGGTGCAGCAGCAGGCGATGGGTTGCGGCAGTTAGCAGAAACAGAAGCGACACCAGCAGCAACTGCAGCAGCAGCAAGAGATGCTGCCTGTGAGTCTGAGGATCAATGCCCAAGGGCCCTCAGAGACTACGGAGATTGCTTAGAGTGCAGGCAGCACCTGCTGTCAATGTTATCTGCTCTCGTGCGTGCCTTAGGGCCTTGTCGGCGTCCCTCTTCTGCTGCTGCTGCTGCTGCTGCTGCTGCAGTAGCAGCAGACGAAGCAGCAGCAGCAGCAGCAAAGGCTGCTGCAGCTGCAGAGAAAGAGGCCATTGACGCCGCTGATGAAGCTGAGAAAGCAAAGGATACAGACGGTGCTGCCGCAGCAACAGCGCGTGCTGCAGCAGCAGTAGCGCGAGCTGCAGCGGCATGTGCAGCAGCAGACAAAGCAGCAGATGCAGCAGCAGAAGCAGCAGCGGCAGCAGAGATCGACCCGGAAAGTGGAGAAATATGTCTGCACCCAGGGGAGCTGCAGCTGCTAGTAGACTCTGCAGCAGACCCTGACCTTGCAGTGCTGCTGCTGCACCACAACGCAGCAGAGTTGCTGCTGCTGCTACTGATGCACTGGGTGCTGCCTGCTTTAGAGTATTTAGGCTCTCCTGCTACAGTCAAGAGGGGGGCTGTAGGCTCGGGAGCATTTGTTGCTGCAAGGAGAGTGCAGCGTGTTGCTGCTGCTGTTGAGCTGTCTCCAGCGGGCCTTGCAGAGCTGCTGCTCGCAGCAGCAGCAAATCTTATCGCCTCCCGTCCCCACACGTGCGAGCCTCAGGGGGCAGCAGCATCAGCATCAGCATCAGCAGCACTGACAGCAGTGCTTCCACTTGCTGCCGATATCTTCGGCTCGGCTGTGCTTGTCTGCACAGACGCGGGGACACTCAGAGAGACCTTTCGCGGGATTGCTGCTGCGCTGGGCATCCGCCAGCAGCAGCATCATCATCATCATCATCAGCAGCAGCAGCAGGAACTCGATGAAGCTCGTTTTAGACGCTGCATTCTGTTTCGCATTGCCCCTTCACCAACATCAGCAGAGGACATGTTTTCCAGGTGTCTGTACATCTTGAGGCAGGCGCTGCATCCCCCGCTGCTGCATTCGGTAGCGCACTGTGCTGCGCTGCTTCTTGCCATAGACGAGCTAGACACAGCAGCAGGAGCAGCAGCAGCAGCAGCAGCGGGAGCAGCAGGAGAGCGCCCTGCTGCTGCTGCCGCCGAAGAAGCAGCACTTGGTGCTGCACCTCCTCTGCTGGCGCTGCTGCGGCAGAGACAGCAGAGGCTCATGCTGCTGTTGGTTGCCATAGAAAGAGCAGCAGAGTTGCTGCGGCTGCCGGGCCTCCCTGCTGCAGCAGGAGCACCTCAGGCCCCCCTAGCAGAGTCTCCTGAGGCAAGGGCCAAGGCCTTCCTGGTGCTGCTGCATGAGGAGCAGCAGCAGCAGCTAGACGATGAGGCCAGCCAAGCTCTGGCGTCTCTGTTGCTGCTGTGTGGAGACATTTTAAAGGGAGACACTTCGCTGCTGCTGCGTCTCCCAGAGGAGACACCCAGCCAAGCAGCAGCTGGGGAGATGCTGCTGCAGATTTGCTGCTGCAGCTGCTGCTGCAGCGACAGCGACGCCGTGCTTGAGGCCACGTTGCTGCTGCACTACATAGTGGCTCGCAGCAACGAGACCACTGGTCTCCTGCCCGAGGAGGTCTCTGGCATTTCCACGCAGCTCGCAAGGCACTCCTCCTGCAGCAGCACTCGCCCCTGTGGAGACAAATACTGCAACAACAGCAGCAGCATCAGCGCAGCAGCAGCAGAGGCCACCGACAAGCGCGAGGCTATGGGCTGCCACACCGCCACGCCAGACACCAGCAGCAGCACCAGCAGCACCAGGGAGCAGGATGCAGCACGAAAACTGCGTGATGCCTCCATCGCATATTTTCAGTGCCTATTGGAAACACCTGCAGGAGGAGACATTATAGAAAGGGCAATGCTGCTGCTGCAGCAAGACACAGAGTCTTGTTCAGAGACAGAGAGAGGGGCAGCAGTGCTGCTGCTGCTGCAGCACGCCAAGCAGGAGCAACTCGAAACCTATAAGGCGGAGATTGGGGAGCTCATGCGAAGCCTAGAACAAGATCAGGAGGACTAGCAACAGCAGCAGCAGCAGCAACAGCAGCAGCAGCAAAAGCAGCAGC
>NPHX01000614.1:839906-851837 GCA_002271815.1 Eimeria falciformis
ACCATATAACGCTAGGCCTCCACCAGCAAACGCACGTTCTGACGTTTGCACAAACACTACACGCACACAACTCTAAGTGAGTGAAATACATCCCGATATATAACATAAAAATACTGGGGAAGCATGTGGAACAATAAACCAACTGACACCAGCTTGCACAGCCCTCCAGCTGTCTTTATGCCTGTATACAGCAGTGACCGTTCCTCACATCTCCGCATGCAAAATTACACGTGCCGTAACAACTGGAATCTGTACGCCAACCATCCCGCTGCATTTTGTGCCGCCAACGCCGCAATGAATAGCTTAAATGAAGTCGTTCCAACGTCAACGAACATTCCGCAACATCATAGATGTAGGACACCGCAGCAGTTCCCCAAGACACAATATTCCCACAACAAGCCCACAAAACCCGCAATTCATACAACCGCATGCTATGTCCGTATCTAGCACTCACTGCGCCGAAACAGCTCCTGAAGTACCTCACAGCAAGAATAAACGCTAGGCCTTTGTACGCAAACGAACTTCCTGATGTTGGTATAGAACATCACACTCAATTAGAACAAACAGTGAAGTTATTTCACACAGTTCTCACAGGCTATCTCAATAGTCCACTTTCCGGTCTTCTCATGTACGCACGAAATGACATACAAACCTTGACAACTTGCCTATTTATACCATCCACCCCCTCGCATTCTGTGCCATCACTGCCACAAACAATAGCCCAGCCGAAGTGGTTCGAACTTCTGCACCGTTTTGCCTTCATCATATATAAGCCACTATTCACCAATTCTCCAAACTACAACATTTCTCCAGTTAAATCAAAATAGATACCCACACTACTACGGCACGCCTTTTCTTTCTGAAGTTATCAATACGCCGAAGCAGTTTCTCAAGCCTCCCACACCAAAAATAATGCTGCGTCCTTAGTGGCAAACGGACTTTCTGAAGTCGGCACAAACGCTACATTCGCATAGCTTCAAATGCCTTGAACGGACCCCAATCTACGACAATGGATCAAGCTTCAAATTAAAAGAGCTCATACCAGTTCTCACAGGCTACCTCAATACCCAACTTCCCGGACTCAACTCCAGCTGTCGCTGTGCCTGTAGAGCAGGAACCATTTCTTCACAAAGCGTCTCACAAACTGTAATATCCACCATCTCCACGCCAACTACCTTTTCGTATTCGTTGCCTTCACAGCCATGATGAAGACCTTGGACGAAGTGAATCAACGGTTCACTTCAGCCCAAAGCTTCAACGTCATCACGCTTAAGCCACCATGCATAAATACTCCAAATTAAAATGCTCCCGCAATAGACAAGCACCCAGACTACTTCGGCAAGCCATTTTTGCATCCAGCAGTCACTACCCCGAAAAATCCCCTCACGCACCCCAAGCCCAAAATAACATTAGGTCTTCAACAGACAACACACTAGCTAACGTCGCCAGGAGAACTACATTTACGTAGCTCCAAGTTCCTGGTTAGGGCCCCGGCCATCACATTCGCACAAAGCAGAAGAAAGCGAAACAATAAACCAAATCACATCACAATACACACGCTACCTCAATACTTCACAGGCAACACTCAAATCTAGCTGTTCCTATGTCTGTATACAGCAGCAAACGTTTTTCTCATCTCCGCAGAAAACGCCACATGAACCTTAACAACCAGCAAGTTTACACCAGCAACCCCTCCGCCTTCTGTGGCGTCGCACCATCCGTAACAAGCACCATCAGTAAATAAACCAAACCTTTGCATTTGGTGCCATCAGAGACGCAGTGAATAAATTAACTGAAGCCGTCGAAGCTTCCCCACAATTTCCACCCCATTACCCATACGCCGCCAGCCACCAATTCTCCAAACTACAACAGTTCCACAACAAACCCACAAAAAATCATCCAGGCTACTACGGAAATTCTTTTCCCTCCACAATCCTCAGTAAACCAAATCAATTTATCAAATAACCCACACCCAACGCAACGCTAGGCCTTCACCAGCTAACGCACGTCCTCGAGTCAGCAGAAGCACTACATTCATACAGCACCAAGTGCCGGGAATTCCCCAATGCATGGCGCTATTGTACGTGAAAACCAAGTGCAGAAAGCAAGCAAATGACACCTGTGTGCACCGATTACCTTAATAACCCGCGTCCCCCACTCAAATACAGTTGGTGCTGTGACTGTATGCGGCAATGACCGTTCTTCCTATCTATGCACAAAACGATACACGAACGTTAGAAAGCAGCACCTCTACGCCAACTGACGTTGTTCAACCCATACCACAGTTCCGACCTTATGGCACATAAAATACTAAGCACCAATTCTCCACAAAACGTTCCGGCAACAAAACCAAAACCTCAGACACCCAGACTAGTACAGCAAGCCAATTGCGTCTCCATGAGTCAGCGCACCGAAGTAGCTCCTCAAGTACCCCACAACCCAAACAACGCTAGGCCTCCACCAGCAAACGCACTTTGACGTTTGCACAAACACTAAATTCAAACAGCTGCAAGTCCATGGAATGCATCCTGATTTATGACACGGAAATACTGAGCAAATATGTGGACGTTACGTTAGTAAGGCACTTCCCGCACTCAACTCCAGCTGTCACTATATTTGTACACCACCTATCACTATATTTGTACACAGCAGTGACCGTTCCTCCCATGTCCACATGAAACATCAAGAATCTTAACAACTAGCATCTCCACACCTATCATCCCTCTACATTCTGTGCGGTCAACGCCGCAATGAATAACTTTACTGAAGTTGTACTAGTTTGGCCCCAATTGCTGCCCCGTTACACATATATTGACGCACACTAACTCTTCAAACTACAGCATTCCCACAACAAACTTGTAAAACCCACAATTCGCACAACGGCAACCGAGGTCCGCCTCGAGAACTCTGTGCTTCGAAGCAGCTCCTCACGTAACCCACAACCACAATAATGTAACGCCCCTTCAAAAAACGCACTTTCTGGAGCCCCCACAACAACTTACACTGCCATAGCTCCAAGCACCTGCAATCTTTTTCAGTCCATAACACTAGAGCACATGAAAACAAGCGGAACAATAAGCTAGCTCACATGAACCTGCACAGGGTACCTCGATAACATACTTCCACCACTCAGCTCCAGTTATTGGTGTGTCTGTAGACAGCAGTGACCGTTCTTCTCATCTATGCATGAAATAAAACACGAACCGTGACAACAAGCGTATCTACACCAACCAACCGTTTGCATTCTGTGCCCTCACTGCTGCAATAAATAGCCCAACTCAGGTGGTTCGAGGCTCCCCACCGTTTCGACGTTCTCAGATCTAAGGCGTCGCGTCACGTAATAATTATTCCACTTTAAACGTTTTCCCAACAAAATCAAAATACAGAAACGTCCAGCAGTTCGTACGCCGAAGCAGCTCCTCAAGGACTCCAACCAAAACAATTCTGGGCATACAGTAGCAACGAACTTTCTGAATTTGGCACAAAGTCGACAAAAAAGCCTTCATCTAAATAGCTCCAAGTGTTTGATATGCGCCACGATCTATGACACAAGCCGAGGGCGAAGGCCAAACTGAACAAAAAGCGAACTCACACCAGTTTCCACAGGTTACCTTAACAATCCACTTCCCGCACTCAAACGCCAGCTGTCGCTGTGTTTGTCAATGGCAGTGGCAATCTCTAAACACAACGTCGTATCAACCTTAACAGCCACTATTTCTACAACAATCACTAATTCGCACTCTCTGCCGTCACATACCCGATGAAACCTTGACTGAAGTGGATACGAGCTAGCCAATGCAGTGTTAGGCGTTTCCCTAAAGCGCCCAATGAAACCAAAGCTTCCCTCATGGCTGAGCTCACGCTGGCTATCCACCTCAGCCACAAAGAACGCAAGCTTGGCTGGGGCACAGGCTTCGAAAGTGAGACGCCAAACGTTTGGCTCGTCCGGCATCTCAACAAAACAAAGAAGGTCTAGGGTTTAGGGTTTAGGGTTAGAACCCCCAACAGGAACTTCACGTAAACACGAAGCATAAGCTCCAAGCCACCACAACCAGATAACTGTTGCTCTTTCATAGCTATGCTGCTCACTTACTAAACCCTAAACCCCAAACTCATTCGACGCTTCAAGCCAACCCACCGCTTCAATTTCATTACGCAAAAGCCGCAATTCACCAATTCTTCAAACTATAATGCTCCCGCAAAATACAGACACTCACACTACTTCAGCAAGTCATTTCTGCCCCCTTAAGTCAGCGCGCCAAAGCATTTCCTTTAATAACCAAAGCCCCAAAATAACACTAGGTCTTCAGCAGCAAACACACTAGCTGAAGTCGCCAGGAAAACTACATTCACATAGCTCCAAGTGCCTGGAGGGCACCCTCATTCATCACACTAGCATGCCGGAGAGGCAAACAAAACACTTAACTGAATCATATCAGCTTCCTCAAGCTACCTTAACAACCCAATTCCCACACTCAACTCCAGCTGTTGCTGTATCTGTACACAGCAGTTCTCGTTCTTCCCACCTGTGCCGCAAACTTCGCAAGAACCTTAACAACTACCATCTTTACATCAACCATCCCTGAGCATTTTGTATCGTCGAATGAACCATAACAACCACCATCTGTAAGCAAACCAAACCTTTGCATCCTGTGCCATCACCGCTGCGATGAACGGCGTAACTGAAGTCGGTCGAGCTTCCCCACATTTCGACTTCATCACAAATAAGCCCTGCGTTCCGCCGCTAGTTCTCCAAACTACAGCAGTTTCACAAGAAACCCACAAACCAGGCACCCAGGCTACTACGGCGAACCGTATCCTTCTCTAGTAGTCAGTACGCCAAATCATTTAATCAAGTGGAACTCACCGGAAACAACGCTAAGCCTTCAGTAGCTAACGCACTTCCTGACATCCGCACCAAAACTACATTTACATAGATCCAAGTGCCTGGAATGCCTCTCCATAGATGGTATTACTGTACATGGGAACAAAATAAAGCAATAAAGCAGCTAAAACCAGTGTGCACAGGTTACCTCAATAACCCACTCCCCGCAATTAGCTCCCGCTCTTGCTGTTTTTCTGGAGGGCAATAACCGCTCTTCCCCTTTCTTCACAAAACGACACGCAAACGTTCGCAACAAGCATCTCTACGCCAAATGAAGTTGTACAACCCATCGTACACTTTCGACCTCAGGCACATAAGCTACCACGTACCAAACTGCAACACTTCTACAACTAACCTCAAACCCCAGACATCCGGACTACTACAATAAATCAATTCCGTCTCCATCACTCACTGCCCCTAAACAGCTCCTCATGTACCCCACACCCTAAACAACGATAAGCCTTTAATAGCAAACGCACTTTCTGACGTCGGCACGAACGCTACATTCACATTGCTCCACGTGCGTTGAGTGCACCCGGACCTATGATGCTAGAATGCTGGAGAAGCATGTGGATCAATAATGCAGCTTACACCAGTTTGCACAGGTTACCTCGTTAACTCACTTCTCACATTCAATTCCTGCTGTCGCTAAGTCTGTACACAGCAGTGCCCGTTGTTCCCAATTCTACATGAAAAACCACACCAGCTTAACAAATGGCATCTGTACACCATCCGCCCCTTCGCACTCTGTGCCGTCACTGCAGCAATGAATAGCCTAACGCAAGTGGTTCCAGCCTCCGCACCGTTTCGATTTCAACACATAAAGCCGCCATGCACCAAATCTCCAAACTCGGACATTTCCTAAACACAGACACAGTACAGATACCCAGAATACCCATACTATTATGGTGAGTCATTCCAATCTCGAGCTATCAACACGGCGAAGCAGCTCATCGAGCCTCTCACACCAAAAATAACGCCTAACTTTCAGTACAAAACGCACTTCCTGAAGTCCGCACAAAAACTACACTCACACAATGAAACAAAAATACGAGTGTATCAAGCTGAACAGTAAACAAATTCACATCCATTTGCACAGGTTACCTCAAGTTCCCCCACTCCACTCCAGCTGTCGCTGTGCCTCTAGACGCCAGCGAAAATATCTATACAAACCGTCAAGCAAACCCTAACAGCCAGCACGTCCACCCCAACCGCCGTTCGCATTCTTTGTCGTCACAGCCCGATGAACACCTTGAGTGATCTGGTTCAACCCACCCCATTATTTGGAACTCATCACGAATGTGCCGCCATGCACCAATTCTCCAAAATAAAATGCTCTTGCAATAGGCACAGACCCACACTAAATTCGGCAAGCCTTTTCTATCTGCAACAGTCAGTGACCCGAAGCATCTCCGCAAGTACCCCAAATTAAAAATAACGCTAGGTCTCCAGCAGCAAACCCACTAGCTAACGTCGCCAGCAAACCTACATTGACATACCTCCAAGTGCCAGGAGTTCGCTCTCATCCACCACATTAGCACACCGGGGAATCGAGCGGAAAACAAACCAACCCACATCCATTTGCATAGGTAACTTACCTCAATAACCCACTTCCCGCTCTCAACCCCAGATGTTGCTGTGTTTGTACTCAACAGGTAACGCTATTCCCATTTATGCAGGAAAAGTCGAATGGAACTCTGCAGTCAGCATCTTTATGCCAATCAAAGCTTCGCATTTAGTGTCATCGCCGCCGGAATGAATAGCTGAACCGAAGTCGCTCAAGCTTCCCCGCGATTTCAAGCTTATCACACATACGCCGCCAGGCATCAATTCTCCGGACTTCAAGACTTCCCCCCAAAAACTTACAATAAAAATTTACAATACAGACAAGCAGACTACTTTGACCAACCATTTCTGTCTCCAGCAGTCAGTGGCCCAAAGCAGCTCGTCATGTACCCCAAACCCAAAATAGCATTAGGCCTTTAGCAGCAAACGCACTTCCTGACGTCGGCAGAAAAGCTACACTCACATAGCTCCAAGTGCCTGTAATATACCCAATCCATCACACGAGTGTACATGCAAGCAAGCGGAACAATAAACTATTTCACTCCAGCTTGCTCAGGTTACCTCAACAACTCACTTCCCGTGCAATTGTCTGTACATTTCAATGCCAGTTCTTCCCATCTGTGTATAGAAAGCCTAAACATCAGTGTATCCAAACCAACCACCCCTTCGCATTCTGTGCCGTCACTGCCACAAAAAATTGCCTAACTCAATTAATCGAGCCTCTGCACCGTTTCGACATTATCACATAGAATACGCCACGCATCAATTTACTGAACTCTAAGATTTCGCCATCGAAATAAAAGCACACACCCAGACTAGTACGTGTACGGCAAGCCGTTTCTACCTCCAACAGTTAGTATGCCCAAGCAGGTTCCCAGCACCCCGCATCCAAAGTAACGCTAGGTCTTCAGCAGCAAACGGACTTTCTGCAGTCGGCACAAAAACCAAATTGACGTAGCTTCAAGTGTTTGAAATGCAGCCAGATCTATGACACAGGCCCACTGGGAGGTCAAGTTGAACAGGGAACCAACTCACATCAGTTTGAACAGGTTACCTCAACAACATACTTCCCGCACTCAACTCCAATTGTTGCTGCGCCTGTAGACAGCAGTTGGGAGCTTTTGACACAACGTCGCAAGAACCGTAACAACCAATATCTCTACGCCAACCATCTTTCGCATTCTATTTTGTCGCAGCCCCGATAAATACATTGATTACAGTGGTTCAGCCCACCCCACTATTTCGACCTCAGCACCCATAATGTGCCACACACCAGTGTTTTTAACAATACCAGTTCCACAGCAAACCCACTAAACAGACACCCAAACTATTACAGCAAGCCAGTGACTACGCTGCATCAGCTCATCAAGTAACGCACACTCAAAATAACGCCAGGACTTCACCACGAAACGCACTTGCTGACATCCGCACAAAAATACATTAACATAACTCCAAGTGCCTGTAATGCCCTCCATGCATGAAACTGGAGTACTGCGGAAGCAAGTGCAAAAATAAACTATCTTGGATCAGTTTTACAGGTTATCTCAATAACACACTTACAGTACCCAACTGCAGTTGTTTCTGTGCCTGTAAAGCAGTGACTGTTCCTCCTATCTATTCACGAAACAACATACAAACCTTAACAGCCAGCATACCTGCACAAAACATCTTTCCGCATTCTGTGTCGTCGCTGCCGCAATGAGTAGCTTAACTGCAATTGTTCGAGCCTCTTCAACGATTCGACGTCATTACATATAATCGGCCACGCGCCAATTTTCCGACGTCAAAAATTCCTCCAGCAAAATCAAAATATAGACACCCTCGTTGGTACAGCAACCCATTTCTGCCTCCAGCAGTCAATACGCCGAAGCAGCTGCTCAGGTGCCCCACAATCAAAATTACGTTGGGCATTCAGTAGCAAACGAACTAGCTAACATCGGCACAAAAACTATATTTGCACAGCTCCAAGTGCTTTAAATGCACTCCAATATACGACGCAAATCGCCACATGGATCACGCTGAACAATAAACGAAATCACTTTAGTTTGCACAGGTTACCTCAACAACCTACTTTCCCCGCTCACCTCCAGCTGTCCCTGTGTCTGTAGACGGCAATGACCATCTTTGGACACAACGTCGCACAAACCGTAACAACAACCATCTCTACGCCAACCAATTATTTGCATTCTTTGCTGTCACTGGCCCGATAAATACCTCGACTCTAGTGGTTCAACCCAGCCTAGGCTTTTGACGTAATTGTCATTGCACATATGCCACCATGCAACAATTTTCCAAAAACAACGCTCCCGCAACAGCCAGCCGCCCAGAATACTTCGGAAAGCCATTTATGCCTCCAGCAGTCAGTGCCCCGAAGCAATTCCTTAAATAACCCAAGTCCAAAAGAACACTAGGTCTTTAGCAGCAAACGTACTTCCTAGTGTCGGCAAAAAACCTCCACTCACATAGCTCCACGTGCCTGGGCTGCACTCTAATTTATCACACTAGAACACCGGGGAAGCAAGCAGAACAATAAACCAACCCACATCAGCTTGCTGAGGTTACCTCAATATCTAGCTTCCCACAAAGAAGTTCAGCTGTTGCTGTACGCAGCAGTTCCCGTTCTTCTAATATCTTTAGCAAATGTCGCAGGAGCCGTTACAACGATAATCTGTACAGCGACCACCCCTTCCCATTCTTTACCGTCGCATGAACCATAACAACCATGGTTTGTAACCAAACCAAGCCGCTGCGCTCTGTGGGATTGCCGCCGCAAGAAATAGCTTAACTGACGCCGTTGACGCTTATTCAAACGTTTGACGGTATCCCACATAAATATCCAGCTACCAACTATCCAAGCAACAACAGTTCCACAACATACTCACGAAAACGACAGCCAGACAATTACTACTTCAAAGCATTTTCGTCTCCAGCAGCCACTATGCCAAAGCAGCTCCTCAAGTACCCACACCAAAAAGTAACTCTAGGTATTTAGCAGCAAACAAACTAGCCAACATCGGCGCAAAAACTACACTCACATACCTCCATGTGTCTGAACTGCACCCCGATCTATGACATTAGGAGACCGGGAAAGCACGACAAGCGTAACAATAAAACAAGTGATACCAGTTTGTACATGTCACCGTATAACCCCCTTCCCGCACTCACCTCCAGCCGCTGCTGTGTCTGTACACGGCAGTTAACGTTCTTCAAGCTTCTGTCTGAAACACACGTGAACCTTAGTAATCAACGTCTTTAGAGCAAACCGTCTCCGCATTCTGTGCCGTCGCACAAACGGTAACAATCACCTTCTGTAAACACATAAGCACTTTGCGTGCTGTGCCATCGGTGACGCAATTAATAGCTTAACTGAAGTCGTTGGACCTTCCCCACAATTTCGATCTGATCACACATTAGCCGCCAACCACCAAATTTTGTAACAAAAACCGCTCCACAACAAACCCACACAGACTACGGCAAACCTTTTCCGTTTTCAGCAGTCAATACGCCGAATCAACTCATTAAGTACCCCACACCCAATATAACGCTAGACATCCACCAGAAAACGCACTTTCTGAAGCCCCCACAAACACTGCACTCACATAGCCCACGAGTGAGTGGAATGCCTTCCATCCACCACACTAGCATACATGGGAACCAAACGCAACAATAAAGCATTTCACACCAGTTTGCACAGGTTACCCTAATAACCCACTTTCCGCACTCAACTCCACTTTTTGCTGTGTCCGTAGACGAAATGACAGATGGTGTTGTCTGTGCACAAAACGCCACATGAACACTAGCAACCAGCACCTCTACTCCAAGTGAAGTCCTTCAACACACCCCACAGTTTCAACCTCGTCACTCATGAGGAACCACGCAACAACTCCCGAAATTAAAACTTTTCACAGCACCCTCCCCAAAACCACATATGCCCAGACAACAAGAGAAAACATCACGCTAGGCCGTCACCGACAAACACACTTTCTGATATGCGCAGCAAAATTACACTGACATAGCTCCAACGCGCCTGTAACGCACTCCGATCTATGACACTACAGTATTGGGGTAGCAGCCCAAACAATAAAGTAGCTTGCACCAGTGTGCACAGGTTCCTTTTACTCAATCACTTCATGCACGCAACTCCAGCTGACGTTATATCTGTAAACGGGAATAACCGTTCTTCCCACTTTTGCATTAAACACCACACGAGCCTTAACTAACATCATCCCTAAAACGACCACCTCTCCTCATTCTGTGCCGCAGTTGCTGCAATCAACAGATAAATTGAAGCTGTGCTACCTTAAAGACGCTTTCAAATTGACCACACCTATGTCACCACGTAACCATTCTCCAAACCGAAACGCGATTGCAGCAGGTAGACACCCACACTACTTCGGCAAGCTATTTCCGTCTCCAGCACTCAGTGCCCCGAAACAGCTTACCAAGTACCCACAACAAATATAACTTTAGGCCTTCACCAGCTAGCGTGCTTTCTGGCATCCTTAGAGACAATACTTTCACATAACTCCAGGTGCCCGGAAGTACTATTAATCCACCCTATTAGCGCACATGGAAGCAAGTGGAACAATAAACTACCTCACACCAGCTTGCACAGGTTACCCCGATAACCCACGCTCCGCTCTTTTCAACTATGCATGAAACACCACAACAACTTTTTAAAAAAAACGTATCTACACCAACCACCCCTTCGCATTCTGTGCCGTCATTGCCGCAATCAGTAACTAAACTGCGGTTCCTCGAGCCTCTCAACCGATTGAACGTCACTACATATAAGGCACAAGCCACCAATGGTTCGACCTCAAGCACTCTCGCAACAAAACAAAAAAAAGCAGCCAGCTTCCTACACAACGACAGTTCCGTCTCCAACACTCAGTACAACAAAACAGCTACCAAGACCAAACTAACGTTTAGCATTCACTGGCAAACGAACATCCTGTTGGGTGCGGGGAATGGGTTATTGAGGCGACCTGTGCAAACGTGTGAGTGTTCGTTTGTTGTTCAGCGTGATCCCTCTGGAAACGTGCGTCATAAATCGGGGTGCCTCCCAAGCACTTGGCGCTATGAGAATGTAATTTGTGTGTCGATTTTACCAGCTGTCACTGTGCCTGTAGACGCCGTTGGCCACCTCTAGACACATCGTCACACCAACCGTAACAATCACCATATCTACGTTATCCACCCTGTCGCATTCTGTGTCGTCACAGCCAGGATAAATGCCTTGACTAATGTGGCTCAACGTTTCAAGTCAACCCACCGCATCGACTTCACTACACGTAAGCCACCATGCACCAATCCTTCAAACTAAAATGCACCCGCAACAGTGAGACGCGCACACTACTTCGGCATGTCACTTTTGCCTCCAGCAATCAGCGCCCTAAAGCACCTCCTCAAATAACCCAAGTCCCAAAAATACACTAGGTCTTCAGCAGCAAACACACTAGCTGAAGTCGCCAGGAAAA
>NPHX01000614.1:851847-862625 GCA_002271815.1 Eimeria falciformis
CAGGTTATTTACCTCAATAACCCACTTCCCGCACTTAACCCCAGATGTTGCTGTGTCTGTACACGGCAGTTAACGCTATTCCCATTTCTGCAGGAACCGTCGCATGAACTCAAACAACTTGCATCCATGCTCCAGCAGCCCGTTCACATTCTGTGAAGTCGCACAAGCCGTAACAAGTAACATTTGTAAACAAACCATCACTTTGCATTCTGTGTCATTACTGCTGCAATAAATAGTTTACCTGAAGTCGTTGGAACTTCTCCACAATTTGGAATTCATGACACATAAGCCGCCAGCCACCATGTTTCCAAACAACGAACGTTCCACAACAAACTTTACAAAACACACACCCAGACTACTACTGCAAGCCAATGTCGTCTCCATCAAACAGTACCCCGAAACAGCCCAGGTACCCCACGCCCAAAATAACGCTAAGAATTCACCAGCAAACGCACTTCCTGACATTGGCAGCAAAAACGCCATCATGGAGTTCCAAGCGCCTGGAGACCACCTCTTTCTATGACATTACAGTACTGGGGAAACATGTGGAGCAATAAAGCAGCTTTTACGGGTTTGCGCAGGTCCCCTCAATAACCCCTTTACCACACTCAAATCCAGCTGCCGCTGTCTCTACACACCAATGACCGCTCCTTCCATCACCAAATGAAACATCACACAAACCTCAGCAACGAGTAACTCTACAGCAACCACCCTCCGCTTTCTATGCCGTCACCACGTAAATGAATAGGTTGAACTGGTTTCCCCACACTTTTAAGCCCCCAACCTCCATATGCCGCCAGGCATCAATTCTCCAAACTGAAACTCTGCCTCTAAAAACAGACACCCACTTTACTTCGCCAATTCATTTCTGTCTCCAGCAGTCAGTTCCCCGAAACACCTCCTCAAGTACCTCCCGAAAAATAACCCTCGGCATTCATCATCAAGCGCACTCTCTAATATATGCAGAATACATACATTCAGATAGCTCTAAGTGAGTCAAATGCAGGCCGATCTATCACATTGGGGTACATAGAAGCTAGAAGAGCAATCAACTACATCAGACCAGTTTGCACAGGTTACCCCAATAGCCACTATCGCGCACTCAACTGCAGCTGTCGCTGTGTTTAAGAAAGGCAATGATTGTCTTTCCGATCTGTCCACAAAATATCACACTAAATGTAACAGCTAGCATCTCTACCCGACCACTCCCTTCGCATTCTTTGCCGTCACCGCTGCAATGAATAGTTCAATTTAAGTTGGTCAAACATCCCCACCGTTTCTGCCTTTCTAAACATAAGCTTGCACGCACAAATTTTCCAAACAACAACTGTGCCACAACACGCCCCACAGCAGAAACGCAGACCACTACGGCAAGCCATTTTCGGCTCCAACAGTTACTGCCCCGAATCAAGTCCTCAAGTACCCCACATACAAAATAACATTAGGCCTTCAGCTACAAACGCTGGCTCAGCTCGGCAGACTTAATAAAACAACAGTTCTTGTAGATTGAACCACGAACAACCGCCAACAACGAGGTAGCGCAGTACAGCGCCAAGCAGTACACACCACCTCGTTTAGCGTGCTGATGGATTGTGAGACAAGGAACAGGCTATCTGAATCAGTGACGCGGACGAAGCCCTTTAATCTGAATTACAATCAAAGTCGCACATAATCGAGCGTTCAGTGCCTGGAACTGGATGGTCATGTGCACACAGCACTGCAAAAGACAAGCACACTGGCAGCACAGAATCGGAGGTTGACTTGCTTGGAGACTCCATTATGGCACGGATACCTACATTGCTAGACAGCAAACCCCCAACCACCGATTACCAGCGAAATCTAGTATAGTGTCGCGGAAAACGACAAACAGTCGACAAGGCTCGTTGGTCCGCACTATCCGCAGCTACCTGACGGGCTGCTACGTCCAGTCCAGCTGTCTATCTACCAAGTGCTGACATATCAAGCCAACGATATACAGTTTCGAGCCACACTTATCCCCTCGAAAAACGATGCCACGGAAGGTGTCTTTGACGCTCAGTCACGCATGCTGACGCCAGTCAAGCACTATCTATGACGACCCAATGCGCTCTGCACACATTACAGTCGTTACAATTCCACTCATATACCCTCGTTATCTTTCTCCCTTGGAAGCTCCGCAAATGACCAAAGCACCTACATTATGATACCCAGCAGAGCCAAGCAGAGTTTCGCGCTACTATTTGAAAGCAGGGTGGCATTCCATGCTCACTGCGCTTCACTAGCTTATGTGCAACGCAAACTTCGAGGCTGCGGCAATTCAAATTGCCAGGCTGTTGCTCAGCACTTTTGGCTATATCCTCCTCATCTCTACATGCGGCATCCGTAGAGTAGAAACTCACTTTCTGTGTTCACAAAAACATAACAGTTAGAATTATGTCGATACCCAGCAAAGCTGCACTGCGCTCTGCTTATGTGCCATCCAAATGCAGCGGTCAGTGCATCACCGCTAATGACAACAACCGTTGCCGCATTGCCATCATTAGTTAAGCTACACGCAGGTTCTTCGCTGTTAAGCGGCCTGAGCATAACAACATGCAAACCTGCATAACTCACACAACCACCTGAAAGTCACGGCCTGTGGCCACGCCGCTGTGTCAGGCATCTGTTACACCTTATCCATAAATTTTAAAGGCAACCCAAGCTAAACACACTTCCTGCTTCCAGAACTTGGGCAACATCACCTAAGCTGGTTGAACGAACCCAGTGCAGCACGGTTCTATTCGCAAGCTCTCGAGACGCCATCAACTGTTGACAAAATTGACGATAACTACGTAACAGCATTTCAGAACGGTCGGCAGCGCAATCATTGTTGCCTCTAAAATGCAAGTTGATCTGGACAGCAAGTCATATCCGCTTCGGAAAAAAAAACGCAAAGAATGACTCAGCCAGCGAAGCATTGTTGGACTGTGGCTCAAGGTTCACGTAAGTTACGCATGTTGCAGCCAATAATGAACCAGCAGAGTTCACAATACTAATACAATTTTCATAGCTGCCACCATTATTAGCAAACGCAGTTCCCCTAACACTCCTTGCGACAGGCGGGTCGAGCTGGGGGCAAATGCACGTTTATTAAGCTTGGAAGGTTTGGCCTTGCAGGCATGGTCAACGCAAATCGGTCATGAAAACGGAATGCTGAAAAACAGTATCCTGCTCCGAGACAAAAAAATATACTGTTGCAATCACAACGGACAGTAGTATTGCAGAGCATCTGTGCTTATCAGTCTCATACAATGGACCACAGCAGAAACAGCATATCAAAAGCCTAAAGCACGTGGGACGTGGAACTTGCTCTCTGTGGCACTCTCCCGGATGATAACTAAGGCATCTCCAATAACGAACTGGCCCTATGAAAACACTGCTGTTCACACAACACCGGTCAACTCACGTCCAGCCCTCATCCATCGCACTTCCCTGATTCTCAACACTGAAATCAACATACCACCGAAATATACCATGAAACCCATTGCTCCAAAAATGGCAGATACACAGTAACAAAGCGCTTTAAAGTAACACCGTAACAATTTCCCTTCCACTGTTTGATAATACTGTGCATGGTATATTACCGCTAACTTTCAGGCAAATAAGCTGAACTGCGGATGTAAACGGAACGCATGTCTGCAGAGTTTGGCATTTTGACTACTTCAGCTGCTCTAAAAAAATAGCACCGACGGAGGTGAATTGGAAGGCCACTGAAAACGGTGCGAATCGGTGCATCTGGTGATCTTGACAAGGGCGCTAAGTGGGGCGGTGTGCAGCTGTGCTATGTGAAAAGCAAGAGTTTATTCCCCACAGGTCCTACTTACGGAAAAAGCATACAAAAACTTAATTCGGCGCAGCTTCTTATTGCCTTTCATCAAACTCACTTGTTTCATGTATAATGCGACGAATGTCATGGCCAACAGCCCTCCAAGTAAGGCAAGAATGGATATAACCTTCACGGGCTTCTGCGAGGGAGCTTGTGTGGAACGGATGTCCATGGTACCTTGCAAATGCGTGTCTGTGTCGACAATTGTCACATCAGTTCCCTCAACGACTCGGTCACCTTCGAAAGACCAAGTCATCCCATTGGCGATTAAGCCGGATAACAGTGGAGCCAAGAAACAGAGTATCTTCATTCTCAGAGCTTGCATCGGACAAAACTTCTCTTACGAAAGAGTTTGTATTAGGACAACAGAGTCTTTTCTTCCGAAACACTAAGCTCTGCGTGATCGCCAAAATATCGATTGTGCTGAGGACATCACCAGCAACACAAATCTTAAGCACAATCCGTTTAATTGGACCTTAACACGATAACCAATATCTTTATAAACACGATTTGTTAATAGAGTTGCCTTTATTAGTCAACTTCCATAAGGTTTGATGCAGGGGCTGTCTTTTCGCAACAGTAGCCCAAGCAAGATCCACAAGCTCCCATTCTCAGGTTACTAATTCGTCATGTATATCCATCTAGCTGAGCGCATAACCCGTATTTAATTTGAATCGACTTAAAGAACTTGTTCCCGTTTTTTTTATCACTTTCTCTAGCCAAATGCAGGCTCCATTTTCCCGCTGTTTAGATGGGGCACAACGAGCTGAGTCGAACTCTCAACTACGTTTCAACTACCTTTACACTCTCCTGCACTTTTGCTTTTTGTATTGTAAGTGGTTCAGCTTTCCTTTTGCAGCCCTCTAACCCTCTCGTTGGACCGGCTTCTCCGCTTTCAGTCTAACTTTCGATAGTCTCTCCCACTATTGGTAGAACTCAAACACCCGTTACTTACCAATAGCCATCTCTGTTCTAGTCCACGCTGCCGTTCTTCTCAACTCAGACTGAGAAATTCCAGGTTTTTTGGTTCAAGGGAGCTTTTACGTACACCTCATGAAGCGCGAACCATCCCGACCAATACTGCTGGAGCTAAGACTCAATCTGCGCTGGCTGCATTATGTAGATTGATTTTAAATATTTTTTCTGAGAGACAATAGTTAGCTCTAAACAATTGAAGGTCGTCGTCTGTAAAATTAACCTGTAGATTCCCCCTGGGAAACGCCGTTGCTATCCCATCTTTTTGCATAGAAGTTATTCAGTGCCAGTTCTCGTTCAGCAGCCGTAAGATTGACCTATGCGTTTTGTACTTCCATATTATCTTGTGCGAGAGCGTACATACATGCTCATGGTTCCCTGTGTGTTGCAGGTTCCTCATAACTCTTGTGTTTCGTCAGAGACGATCGACGTGTCCTACTTCCGTTAGTGAAGGGATGCGTCACGCTCTCCGGCCCCGCTCTCTTTGTACTCTTCGTCTGCGGATGCTGAGAAGGGAAAAACACATTTTTTTCGTGTACTTGGAATCATTACACAACATTCTAATTCCTGATGTGGGTCCTCACCGTATCCTTGTACATCTAAGACTGGGTGACACACATGCAGTTGGCGTCTCTCAAGACCCATCGCGCAATTTCGCATCTTGCCTGAATGCTGAAGAAAGCTTTGTGAGCGCTATCTGTCGATCACGGCAAGACTCCTTCATATAGTCGAGCTCTGAAATATTGAAGGTGGTGACTAGTTTGTCCACCTGCAACCTTAATTGCGTATACTCCCTCTGATCACGTTATATTTTTTAATTAAAGGATCTGCTAACTGGGGATAGAGCAGTTGCCATTCTGCAGGCTTTCCGGTCCTTAGCAATGGCTCGAAGTATTTGCTGAAGCTTGAACAATCTTCGGAGAAACTTGGAGGAAAGTGGGTCCTGCTGTTGCCATGCCATAAGCGAGTCATATTGTCCATTCCGTCATCAATTCAGTAGGCCAGTGCATTACTTTCTCCTTCCCAGATTCATTATCTTCCGTGGTCTCAAGCTTTCTAAAACCCCTGCGGCTCAGAGGACTTTGTGGTGCAAAACACAAATAAATAAATAAAATATGAACAGCGTGCTTTCAAGCTATGCGTTTTTGCTTAGTTGAGCAGGAAAACAACTGGAATGGATAACAAGCAATTCCTCTCTGCTTTTCCCCTTGAACCCGAAACCCTATGCCCTGCAATCTGTTTGAACGAGGATCAGTATGTCTCGGGGTTTCTGGTTTTTCTGTTCAGCTTCCCACGAAGCGCAAAATCAAATATTTACGGGTGTAATAATGTGCCGCTAGCTAAAAAGCTAGCTGGCCAACCAAGCAACTGGCTACATAGGTAGCTAGCTGCACACGAGCAGCAGGTAAACGAGGCGCAAATAGATACGTGCTTATCCAGAAACCTACCTGTCGACATACACAAATTCGCATGCAACCTGCTAGCTGCTGAAACGGAGAGTTAGCTGGCCAGCTAACTAGAAAGATAGCGCTCTCACTAGCGATGTTCGATATGTTAAAAGCGCTTCGGTTTCAATCCCCAAACGAGAAAGGAGGAGAAGCAGTTGATTTGGCACTGCCTAAACCCCAGACTATATACACGCGACAACTTAGTGTATAGGGTTTGGGGTTTATCTCATAAAACAGGGATACAAATCACCAGCATTTTCTGACCCGCATAAGGCGGCCGTAGGCATGCAAGGGTGTGCGTTATATTAGCACTGACTTTGCAACCCATTCGCTTTTCTGTTCATTTAGAAGTCCTCAGAAAACTGTGCAGATAGAGCTTGGCACCTGAATGCAAACGGCGCGTGTTGGTTCCTTAACAAACACTTCCTGCTGTTAAAGCTTTAAGACGAAATAAAAGACGGATTAACACCAGAGTGGCTCCACAGAGAGACACAGGCACACATCGAGAGAAAGACATCAAGACAGAGAGAGAGGAAGGAAGAGAGACCGAGAGGGAGACAGATGCAAAGAAAGCGCGCAATTCTCTCCTTTCTTTGGCACTGCTCGTCGGTGCTGATATGTAGATAGGTGGAGCTATTTACCACAAGGTTCGAGGGAACCCACAGACACTTGGCAGGGCAAAATCCCTGCATAAAACGCGAGGCAAAAATCCAATCATAAAACGCGCTCGGCATTCAGACACACACATCGCCGCACTACATCTCCCTCACAGCCACCTTTGCTGCTGCTGCAGTATGCTGTATGCTGCGTGCTGCTGCTCCTGCTGCATGGTGCTTGCGGCTTCTGCTGGAGTATGCTGCTCCTGCAACGGTGCGCTGCTGCTGCTGCAACATGCTGGTACTGCTCCAGCAAGGTGCTGCACCACCTGTGTGCATGGAATACCTGTTCAATCACTACAAACAAAAAAAAAGTGACAGCTTGTCCCTCTGCTTTTTGAGGCGCTTCGAGCTAGACCACCCGGCGCCCCAAGAGCTGCAGCAGCAAATCTTTGCTGAGGGGCCGCAAAATATCCGGATTATCGCGGACCTGCAAATAACAAAACATCCAACCGTTATTTGTTCAAAAATCTACTTATTTTACTTTTAAATTTATTCTTGTTATTTCTTTAAGTAGGTAACTTAATTAACTAGTTGGCTTTTGCAATTCCCAAGGCTGATACCACCGCGCAAATAGACAAACAAACTAATTAAAATAAACAAATACAAGCAGGATAATAAGTGAAGAAGCTTCTCGGTGTGATGGAAAGCGACCGAACAAAGCTGCTAAACTCTAAAACCTAAGGCCTAAACCCTCGAGAGCGTACTTCTCTCTTGTGGAGGGACAGAAAGTCCAACGCAAGTTCCTTGAGAGGCAAAATGTTCAGCTTCTCCGCAGCTGCCAAAACCCCAACTGCACTATGAGGAGTGAAGGTGTCTTTGAGCCGTGTTATGCAGATGAACTTCAGGCGATCAACACACACCTGAAGAGTAGCCAACAATAAATTGAACAGTCAGCAAATCAACACACATACAAAAATAAACAACACCGCAAGTCGCAGCAACACAAGCAGCAGCAGGAGCAAAAGCAGTAACAAAAGTAGCAGCAAAACCAGCAGCAAAACCAGCGTTTCACTCTTTCTGCTGCAATAAGAAGTTCGACAAGAACTCCCCACTGGAGGCCTCGCGGCAAAACGTCAGTGTGGAGATACTCAAGCATGGCCACAAAAACCTGAAGCAAAAACCCTAAACTACAAATCTAAACCCTAAAACCTACAGAACCTGCACATGCCTGCCGTTGACTTGCCCCACTGACCCCACTTCACTAACCGAACCCTAAACCCTAAACCCCTTTAACCCTAAACCTTAAAACCTAAATCATAAACCCCTTAAACCCTAAATCTTAAATCCTAAATCATAAACCCTCACTTCGTGTCGAATGCCTTCGATGGTTATCGGCGTGCTTGCTGTGTCGTTAGCTTCTTTCAAACCCCCAAAAAACAATGCTCGGAAATGATCTGACCTGTGAATACACTCCAAAACCGTAACGCCTAACCCCTAACCCCTAAACCCTGAACCCTAAGCCCTAAGCCCTAATCCACAGACCCTAGCTAGGACCCTAAACTACAGCGGGATGTTCCCTACTTTGTCGACGTCTCCTACAGAGTGTTAAGAGGGTTTAGGGTTTAGACCGTACCTGCATGCAAGAAGGGCCCTTGAGGAGTGGACGAGCTTGCCCTCGACTAGGAAAGCAGCATCCGAAAAAGGAAGCGGCGAGCGTAGGGAAAGAAGCTCGGCGACAAATGTAGACGGAGGAGCTGCTAGCGGATCTGACGCAGCAAAACCACTCCAAACACATTGTAACAGCTAGCCAATAGCCAGCCAACAGCTGCAAGCAGAGAGGCCCACTAACGTGCCAATCTTTGAACCCCAAAGCTCTCGCGTCTTCTTCACTGGAGTCTATTAGAAGTTATGAGGGTTTGTGCGGGTTTAGAGATTGTGAGGGTTTAAGGTTTAGGGTTTGTGAGGGTTTACGGTTTACGGGTTACGGTTAGTGCTGGCTTATTAGGGTTATGAGAGTTGAGAAAGGTTTCGGACTGAGAAAGGCTGAAGGTTTGTAGAGTTTTTAGGGTTTGTGGAGGGTTTAGGGTTTGTGGTTTATGCCATGCTAACCAAGCTGAAAGGAGTAAAAATCGTTCAGGACGCTCTGGCCGTCGTATCCGCCGAAGACGAGAAACCGATTGCCGTAAATCGCCCCAACCATTGAGCTCCTCCCCGAGGGCGCCAAACGCCTGCCGTCTATACACCGCCACTCGTACGTCTCTGCATGCACACTCTAAACCCTAAACCCTAAGCCCTAAACCCTTAACTCTCAGCGACCCTAGAGACTCTACGATCAAACAGCCAAGCCAGCGGCATTGAGGAGCAGCACATGAACAAGTCAAAGCCATCTAAACTCAAAATGAGCAGGTTTTAGGGTTTAGGGTTTAGGGTTTAGAGTTTACCTAGATCAAGCTCGTGGAAATCGTTTAGCCGCTCTTGGCCTGAATAGCCCCCGAAGACGAACATCTTACCATTCTTTACGCAAACGGTGTGAAAATAACGAGCAGCAGGCCCTGTCCCGTTTCTGCTGAAGCAGCAGCACTTGCTGCTGCTCATGCTGCTGTTAATGCCACGGCTGCTGCTGTTACTGCTGCTGCTGCAGTAGCACCAATCTCCGCTGCTGCTGCAGTAGCACCAATCTCCGCTGCTGCTGCTGTTGTTGCTGCGGCGTTGCTGCAGCGGCTGCGCTCCAGCAGCAGCAGGTGCACCTGCCGCTGCTGCTGCCTGCTCTTCGTTGTTGTCCGCAGCAGCAGCAGCAGCAGCAGCAGCAGCAGCAGCAAGAAAGGGAGAAGGTGGGGCCCAGCAGCAAAACTGCCCTGGCTGAGGGGCTCCCCGGCGGGGCCCGCTGTGCGTTGTTATTACTGTCCAAACTTCGGTATTCAAATCAAACCTAAAACCACAAACCACAAACCACAAACCACAAAAGTGTAGCAGAGACAAAACAAAACATGTTTAGTTCGCTGCATCAAGCCTCCCCGTGGGAGCACATCTAGGGTTTAGGGTTTGAGGTTTAATGCGAACCTGAATATATCACTCAGCCTCTCCACTCCGTTGTAGCCTCCAAAAAGAAAAAGTCCTTGCTGCAATCAAACCTTAAACCCCAAACCCTGAACCCTAAACCCTAAACCCTCTATGGGGGAGCGCTGCTGGTCTCTGGTGGCATTTGTGAGTTGTGGTTAGTGATTTGTGGTTTGTGGTTTGTGGTTTGCGGTTTGTGGTTTGCGGTTTGCGTGCCTCGTGTGTGGCAGCAGCAGGGCAGCTCCTCCCTGAAGGAATCAAGCCTCTTTGTCTGACGGGCGTCCACTCGAGGGTTTGAGGGTTTAATTGGTTTAGATCGTTCAGCCAGCCTCGGCCGTCGTAACCCCCAAACAACAAAATTCTCTCGCGCAATTCATCCACCGCTGCAACGTACCTGAAGGCGTGGCAACCACTCAACTCATTTCACACAACCCCAAATGCACTTTTAACTTCTACTTACCAAACCCCAAACCCTAAACCCTAAACCCCAAACCCTAAACCCCTGGTAAAAACCAGGCAGCGAGACGACACAAAGAGCACTCCATATTCCCCTTAACGCTTAAAGTTCAGGGTTTAGGGTTTAGGGTTTAGGGTTTATCGCTTGTACCCGAAACGGGGTGAGGGTATCATTCCCCAATGAGGAAGTTCTGTCCACTCTTCTCTTTCTGAAACAACGCAAAACCCTAGACCCTAAATCCTAAACCCCAAACCCCAAACCCTAAACCCTAGGCCATAAGTCCTAGACGATAAACCCTACAAGCTAAGAATAGTTTCCAGGCAGCGCCTGTTCCGCTGTAAAAAGCAAGCCGTAAACCCTAAACCCTAAACCTTAAACCCTAAACCCTAAACCCTAAA
>NPHX01000614.1:886079-984606 GCA_002271815.1 Eimeria falciformis
CCCCCCAGACACTAATAGTGTGTGGTAGGCTGTTGCCGTTGAACGTCAAGTAAAATCTGTCAGCGTTTTAAATAGTTTATTAAAATAAAAACTTCAAGCTTTACATTTTAGGGTTTTACATTAGGGTTTAGGGTTTAGGGTTCAGGGTTTAGGGTTTAGGGTTTAGGGGCAGCAGCCAGACTGTCTGACGCGCATGCACGTCGGAGTCGGAGGGGAAGTTTAAGGTGAATTTCTTTGTTGTTGGGTTTTAACAAGAGCAGCAGCAGCAGCAAGAGCAGCAGCAGTTGCTGCAGTATTGTTTGTCTACCCCTCAGCCTCTGGTTCCTTATGTCGCACTCCAGTGTACGTACAGCAGCAGCAGCAGCAGCTGCTGCTGCTGCACCAGTAACAGCAGCAGCAGCAAAGCAGCAGATGCGCTGGGGCTTTCCCCAGCAGGTGCGGCACTTTGGTTTTTTCGGCCGCAGCAGCACGCAGCCAAAACCACCAACAGCAGCAGCAGCAGCAGCAGCACCAAATGCAGCAGCAGCAGCAGCACCTAAAAGTGCTGCCAGCAACAGCACGCCAGCAGTGCCAGAGAAAAAGGCAGCTAACCCCAGCAGCAGCAGCAGCAGCAGCAGCAGCAGCAAGGGGTCTGGCTTCTTCTCCTTCTTTAAATCCTCAGCAGCAAAACCAGCAGCAGCAGCAGTGCCGGCAGCAGCAGCAAAGCCAGCAACAGCAGCAGCAGCAGCACCGGCGGCAGCAGCAGCAGCACCGGCAGCAGCAGCAAAACCAGCAGCAGCAAAACCAGCAGCAGCAAGTGAAGGCAGAGGCTTTTCTTTTTTCCGCCCCAGTGCAGCAGCAGCAACACAACCAGCAGCAGCAGCAGCAGCAGCACCTGCTGCTGCTGCTGTTGCTGCTCCCCCTGCAGCAGCAAAACAGTCTCTCAAGCCCTTGTCAGTCGAGTCCAAAAACAGCAGCAGTAGCAGCAGCAGCAGCAGCAGCAGCGGAAAGCAGCGCGTGCCTTTGCTGCAGCGGCTGAGATATTTTAGCTGGGGTTTTTTTGCTGCTGGAACCTTCAGCCTGCTGCTGCTGCAGCAGCAAGTTGAGGCCAGCAGCAGCGCAGCACTGCGAGCAGCAACAGACGCAGCAAACCGAATGGCTACCCTGGAAGACAAAGTCAACAGAATGCAGCGCCACCAGCAGCAGCAAGAACAGCAGCAGCAAAAGTAGCAGCATCAGCAAGAACAGCAGCAGCACTAGCAGCAGCATTAGCAATAGCAGCAGCAGCAGAAGTAGCAGCAGCAGCAATAACAGCAGCTGCTACATTTTCAGATGGGCAGAGCAGCGGGAGCCCCAGGGGGCTCCCGTTGCAGCAACCGGCTGCTGCAGCAGCAGCAACTGGCTGCTGCTGCAACAATATACAGCAGCAGCAGCAGCAGAATAAGTTTTAGGTGTATCTCCAGCTCGGGCGTTTTTAGCCCGAGAGAAATGACGAAGAATGAACAACAAATATATTTTGTAAACTCATTCTAGCTAGTATTATTGGCAGCAGCAGCAAGCAGCAAACGCATGCAGCCACAAACATTTTGCGATAAGAAACAGCTACGGTAGCCCGAGGTGTACATACACGTCAACTACCTGACTGAGGCTTCGCAAGCCAGCAAACAACAAAACCCTTTTTAACACAAAGGAGAGCAGAGCAGCTTTATTCGCTCGAGGTTTTGCTGCAGCAGCAAAGAGCTGCAGCAGCAAATGGCTGCAGCAGCAACAGCTGCAGCAGCAAATGGGTACGGCAGCAAATAGCTGCAGCAGCAACAGCTGCAGCAGCAAATGGCTGTAGCAGCAAACAGCAGCAGCAAAAGAAGCCGCTGCTCCCTAGAAAATCGGAAACTGCTGCAGTGCAGTTTTTGACGCATGCAACTGCATGCAAGGGAACCAAGCCCCAAATGCGGTGTGAATACACCCAGAAAACCCTAAACCCTAAACCCTAAACCCTTAACCCTGAGGGTTTGAGTTTGTGCTGCTCATCAAAGCGAGGATCAGCAGCAGCTTGTTGTCCGCCAGTTCCCTGACTCAAGCCCTTTTGTTTTCTTCGTTTCTCAAGCTCGAAGGGTCGAGGCGGCACTGGAGGCTGGGGTGTATGCGACTCTTCTCTCTCATAGACAGACGCTGCAGATGCATAGCCCTTGCTGTTCTTACCTGCTGCATGTCCTGCTGCTGCTGCTGCTGCCTTGTCAGCAGCAAACGTCTTTCGAGGCTTGTGTGTCCGATGCATGCTGCCGCAGAAGCAGCAGCAAACCGCGCGGAGACACCGCAGCAAAATGATGCCTGCTAGGTATGCAACAGCAAGCAGCAGCAGCAGCAGCAGCAGCCGGCCTGCAAAGTCTGTAGGAATCAGCTGACGCAGATGCGGCTGCCGTACATACACTGCAGCAAGAACAATATCCAGCTGCTGGTTTGCTGCTGCTGCTGTTGCTGCTGCTGCTGTCTTCACCGTGCTGCTCGTCCAAGCTCCAGCTGCTGCTGCATGCGGGTGAACATTTGAATGATAAAATTCTTTGGTTTCGAGAACGTAAGGTTCCAGGTGTACGTACACCTTGCTAAGCTGCTCTCCCACAGCAGCAGAGACTGCTGCTGCCTGCTGCTGCGCTGCCTGCCGCACAGAGAGAGGGACAGAGGAGACAGCAAGTTCAACAGCAGCAACATAAATCTGCCCTAGGTCTGTCAAAGTAGAAAGAGCTCTGTCTACAAGTCCGTTTGGTGCTGCTCCTGCTGCTGCTGCTGCTGCTGCTGCGGCCTCCATCGATTGCTGCAGCCGCTGCATCTGCTGCTGCTGCTGACTCAGCTTTGCATGCGCTTTCTCAAGGTCCTTGCGAAGCTCGTCTGCCTTTGCTGCTGCTGCTTTTGCCTGCTGCTGCTGCTGCTGCAGCTGGCCTGTACAGGCACCTAAAGACTCCTCGTGTTTTCGGCGAAATGCCAGCAAATCCTTCTCAGCATTTTCCGCGCGCTGCTCTGCAAAAGTTAAATTCTTCGTGCAGATTTCCAAGTCTGCTGCTGCTGCTGGAGTTGCTGCTGCTGCTGCTGCTGCTGGTGATGCTTCTGCTGCAGGGGCTGCAGCTACTTTCTTGCCCTCAGCCTTCTCCTGCTGCACTGCTGCTGCTGCTGCTTGCAAGGTGAATAGCAGCACCCCAATGAGCAACAGCAAGGGCAGCAGCTGCTGCTTGCGAGAAGCAGACATGATGAGGGTGTGTACGTACACTCCAAAATTCGCCTTTGCTGCAGCAAAGTGCAGCAGCAAATGCAGCAACAAGGCTGAAGTGTACCGTCGAAGCACAGCAGCACCAACTGCAGCAGCAACACACTAAAACTTGAACACCGTAGAACGTGTGTAACTTCTGCTGAAGGTTTCTCTCTGTTGTAAGTAACAAATAAATACTTTTAATTAAAAGACGTGCTGCTGTTGTTGCTGCTGCTGCTGCAGACACTGCAGATGCTGCTGCAGTTGCTGCTGCTGCTGCTACAAAGCCAGACAGCCTCATCCACCTATCAGCAACCAATTCTTCTTTGGTGTGTTTTAGAGTTTGTGTTTCTCCCTTTTTGCGTTTTAATTTGTATAATATCATTTTATTTTATTTAATTTACATTTTTATTTATTACAACACGAATCAACAGACAGGCAAAAACCACAAAATGCTAGGGATCCTTTTGTCGGCACTCCGCCCATCTAACTTCTCCTAAGAAGCAGCTAAAATAAAAATAACCGCATCGCTCGTAAATAGTATTATTTTTAATATGTTAACTAGAAATTAAAGTGTTTATGGACACACTGAAGTGTATAGACTCTGGCATCATTCCTACTGAAACATCTTGTGTGTAGCACAGATGGTTTCGATAGTAGTAGTTCCAAGTTGTTGTCCGAGCCTCTGCTCATCCGTTGAAACCCAAGCTCTCTTTCCTCGTCTCCAAGCCTTTATCTTTATTTCTTTGTTTGATAAACAATAAAATGCTGTTTTTTCTGATGCTGCCTCCCCTTAAAGTCCTCAAATACACAAATGAACACGTAACATAATGATGCAAATGCTTCCAAAGAAATTGGCCTTTTCCAGTTTGGCTCTCTGATGCTTGTTGGCCTCAACAGAGCTAAGCGGCAAACAGGTGTGCAGCTACCCTCGGCCTTTAGTACAACATCGACACCTGAACACTTTTAATTAAACCATGGCGGGCTTATTACGTTAATGATCAGTACAACCTCAATTTAAAGAGGGACAAGTAATCAAATGGTATTGTCAACTGGCAAAGTTATGAATTTATTCAGAGACTTCTCCGGGGTTTCCTCTCTTTGTCGGATAGTAGAAAAGAAGAAAGACGTTTATTTAAGCAAATTTATTTTATTTGGGCAAGAAAAATGCCAGCATATGTGCTGAAGCGATCTGCACCGGGGAGAATTCTGTCTCTATTCATTTCTTATCTTTGACAGCCTTTCTATGAAACACAAAGTGCGAATAATCAATCTGCTATGAAAAACAAAATGGATGTGAAGAAGGCGAGGGTTTGAAGAAATGCAAGTTTAAGAGAGGGATGAAGGTTCACTGTTTTTTATTCAGGGAAAGAATTAGCAAAATCCTCTCCCGCCAAAAGGGCTTGGAGCGTCGCTTCCCATTTGCATCGGCCCACCCGGTGCTCTGTAAGTTCGTGCGGCCAAAGTGCAGCTTTAGTTTTCATGTTCAATATCAGATATGCATCTGTGCATAGACTCCAAGCTAATTTATTTTCATACCTAACGTGCGCCATCAATTGAGGCGATTTGCAGTTATAGAACAAATCAGCAAACAGTGAAATACAAAACAGACACATCATTCACTCACATGCAGAAAAGAACCTGAACAGGTTGTTCGTGATAGGCAACGAACATCTGTAGATTAGTAATAAACAATTTTTCCTATTAACTATCTATAAACAGGTTGATTTTATTGAACAGAGCAGCACTAGCCTGCCTTAGCTAGCTGCAGGCTGCAGTAGTGGCAAGTCGCATGACACCATCCTCAGACTAAAGCGGCCGTAGGCCAGACACTCATCTCAGGCTGAGATAGGGCTAGAAGCAAATATCAAAAAGGATATTTGTAAACTGAAACTATTTTCTTTAAGGTGTCGGCAACTGGCATTTTCTAATACGTTCTAACTGGCCATGCGAAACCACTCTTGTAAACAGCAGTGTCTATCCAATCACGGCAAGCCAAAATTCCTGGAACAAGTCACAGTACAGAAATTCAAAATTAAAACAAAAAATGCACAGTTTTGATGTACAGAATGCGTCTTATGAAATTAAAAGTTTGTAGTGGGACGGGTACAAAACCCAAAGCGACCCCCACAGGAAAGCAGAGGGAAAGAAGCAAAACACCGGACAGAGTATCTGGCATACAATTTCCAGTTAATAAAATATTTCAAAGTTAAAAGTCTGGTGATTTAATAATAAAAAGCATTCCACAATGCAGGTTTTTTCAGGCACTACAGGGAGTATGGTTTAACCCCAACACTCACTCAGTCGACAATGCATGCATCAGCAGCCCCAGCAATTTCGGGGCCCTCGTTCCTTGAATTTCAAATATTTCACCCTTGGCTTTTCGCTAGAAGATAGCGAAAAGCACGGCTGCAAAGACGCAGGGAGCGCCGTTCACGGGGTGTATGATCGACTGCGAAGCCGTAGCCGCAAGGCTCAAGCGGCAGACAAACCAACACTTGGAAAGCTGCTGTAGCTACACCCGCACAAACGAAATAATATCATTATGGCACCGCCTCAGGTTGCCGATATTGGCCCTGCTGCCGGGGAAGACGGCCCCAGGGGCCCCCAACAAAACGGTGTAGATACACCTGCCGCAGTGCCAGCCACAGCGCCAAACGGAAAGAGTGCTCTGCACGAGCTTTGGAAAAAGAATGGCGCCAAGGCAAAGCGGGTTGTCAAGATGCTGCGCCGGAAACGGCAGAAGCACCAGAAGAGGCAGGAGCAGCAGCAGGCGGGTGCGGAGGCTGAGGCTGTGAAAGATGCAAAGAAGGAGCTGCTCGCTGCCATTCCCCTGCGCAGCAAGCAACGCGATCTGCTGCTTCCTCTGGGTCGAAATAAAAAGCTCAAAAAGAAGTTAGAAGCCGCTTTGGAGGTCGACCCTCATGAGGCGGAAACAGAGAGCGAAGATGATAGGGAAACTGAATCTGAAGGCGAGGGCTCCGACGCAGAAAACAGCGCCGTCAAAAAGGAGGCGGAGGATCCACAAGTTGAAGTTGAATTTGTTCCAGCTGAGGAAGCAGAGGGTGCGGATGGGGCAGTGGCGCAGCTGGCACAGGCCTTTGCTGACGTTTTTGAGAAACTGAACGCCAGCGTCAAACCCGCAGTGCAGGTACATTAAATCGGTAGCGAAAGTCCAGGCAGTTGCACATTGCATTACTCCATGCCATTAGCTAAGCGACACTGCAGCTGCACTTTGCAAGCTGTTAGTGTCACAAGTCGATCCTGCACTATGGCGGCTGTTGCTGTTTCTTACCTGCATCGTGGTTTCAAGTTGTTGAAATGAAAACATTATGAACAACGACTGAGGCGACTGAGGTGAGTCAGATGGTTCTGTGCTGATGTGTTTCGTGGTGTCAGGATGCTGATGAGGAGGACGAGGAAGAGGGACTCGGGACGCGTGGTGAAGTTCTGGAGTTCGATGAGGAAGACGAGGAAGCAGAAGATGCAGCTAAGAAAGTCCTTCCGAAGAACAAACAAAAAAGGCTTCAACGTCCATCAATTTGCGAACTTAAGCAAAACACCGCACGGCCAGACAGAATTGAAGCGTGGGATGCTACTAGTGCAGATCCGTTTTTCCTCGCTTTCCTTAAAGGTTTGCGAAATGTCGTGGCAGTTCCGCAACATTGGTCCCAAAAAAGAAGATATTTGCAGTGGAAACGTGGATTCGAAAAACCGCCATTCAAACTTCCTCGTATGTCATGCAGAAATTTCAAAGGAACGCAAGTTTTTATTTTGCTCCCCAAATTCCATTTATAAAATAGGAAAGAGTCCCAATCAGTTTTTTTCAATCTGCAGAAGATCTATTAGAATTATGAATATATATTTATGAAATCCGAAATAAAAATTCAGGTGTATGCGCACCTCTGTTTGCAGCTCACATCGAGGCGACGAAAATTTCGGAAATTCGATCGGCACTTGTTGAAGCAGAATCCCAGAAAACAATGCGTCAGAGAATGCGAGAAAAAGTCAGGCCGAAAGCCAACCGCCTTGCTATCGATTACCAGGTAAATGAACATGAATTGTTTTTCAGCTCGTGTGTCATGAACAGTGTTCGAATTGCGATCTTACTGGTTTATGTGGGCAGAGATGCATTTAAAGCGATGTTTTCTATTCAGTAGTTAGCAGTTGTGTGGGTTTTAGGAATAGACGAAAGAATCTGATCATTCATTCATTATCAACTTGTCGCATGAACGACTCTTCATGGACGTAGAGGATGCATTTTTGCATGTTTTTTGTTCATTCTTTAGGTGCTACACGACTGTTTCTTCAAACACGCCGTGAAGCCGCCGCTTACCAAGATGGGCGATTTGTATTTTGAAGGGAAAGAATTTCTTCAGGCTAAAAAGAACGTTAAACCCGGGCAGCTTTCTGACAGACTGCGCGAGGCGCTCGGAATGGGTCCTCTCTCGCCTCCCCCTTGGCTCTTGAACATGCAGAGGTATTTTAAATATATATGTTTCCCTAATAATAAATTAAACAAGTGGACATAACAAGAGTAACTAACATGTTCCTTTCTCCACTTGCACATCCTATGATTGTTTCTGTGCACTTGATGCTGGAATGGCAGGTACGGCCCTCCCCCTGCATACCCTCGCCTTCGCGTTCCTGGTTTGAACGCTCCGATTCCCGCGGGCGCGAGCTACGGCTATCAGCCAGGCGGCTGGGGACGGCCCCCTGTGGACGAGAGTGGAAAGCTGCTATTTCAGGCCCCCGAAGACGAACCCGCAGACGAGGAGGAGCAACAGTTCGGCGGTGGCTCTGGTCAAATCACCGAAATGTGGGGAGAATTACCGCCGGATGCGGAAGTGCAAGTGGAGGACGAAGAGGAAGGTGAGAAATCGTTTCGCAATGTTCAGAGTTTTGGGTTTCGATTTAAATTCAACTTATTTTCTCATTTGCATTTTTTCTGCTCGTTTTTGCGGCTGCAGAAGGGGAGGGAGCGGCGGCCGATGGGGCACCAGTGAGTCTAATTGTACTAGCCAGTTATTATTATTAGCATTCACAAGTATATTTCTTTGATTTCCCCTTTGCCAAGCGCACAACGTAGCAGAAAGTTTCTCTTTATTGTCACTTTGCAGGTTACAGCGGAGACGCCGTTTGCGGGTGGGACGTCAAGTGTTGGCGGGAGCACTTTGGGCTTGGAATCTCCAGCGACTTTGGAACTTCAGCAGAGGCGTGGCGCGTCGTCTGTCGCCTCGTCTGGTCCTAAGGCGTACACAATTTTGACACCTCAAGATGCATCTGTTCAACAAGGCCAGCTGTTTGGTGTAAAGCACACCTACCGGATTCCAACAAGTGGTCTACCTGGGCAGCAACAGGCAGGGTCCGGAGTTACGTCAGGTCTACAGACACCTGCGGGCATTGCAACTCCGCGTATCGCCAGCGGCCACGCCTCCCCATTTGTTAATGCACCCGGCGTTGGCACGCCATTCATTGGAGTGCCTGGCCCTACAGCAAGCGGCACGAACACGCCTCTTATTCCTGGCCAAGGCACCGCTACTCCTCTGGGTGTCACAGTTTCTCTGAATCCGAACGAAATGGGTGAGACAGCCGACCATTAGAAAGTTAAAATTGATGATTAAAAAGAATGACTTGCGTCCTTGTTAAAACTTAACTGCCATTTTCTTTCAAAAACAATAAACTAGATGTATCTTTTGATATGCGGGGTTCTTTTCAGAGCAAGAAGGTGCATTTACTGCGGATGTTATTCGCCAGCAGCTTCGCCAGCATGAAGAGGCGGCGGCGCGCGCCAAGGCAGCAGCTGGGCAAATCGACCCCACAGAACGTCCGTCTTAAAATTTCACTTTATCTTTTAAAAAATTAATATTTTATTAATGGTTCTATTTTGATTTATGGCTTCTTTGAGATAATTGAATATTCAAGTGGAATTCGGTTTGGTGTATGTACACTTGAATTCTGTGGTGGGTGCACTTGAACCCATGTGCACATTTGTAATCCCATTTGAATCGGTATGTCTTCATGGTTTTGCTCGGCTGCTCCGTCTGTTTGTGTGTCTTGATTTCAGAACGAAAGAGGAAGGGTGATGAGCTGCGTGGGGTATCGGCGACGGCTGCAAAATCAAAGAAGAAGAAACAATTCAAGTTCTGATGCGTTTCTATTCATTGCTACTGCTTCTCTGACTTGCGTCCTTCTGTGTCCGTACAGCAGAGGACAACTTTTGGTGCTTTTGCATAGAAACAAACCCGAGCTGCTACTTGAATTGCAGCCACATCAGGACGACTGAGCGTGTGGTTTTTTGTCTGATTCTCTAGGGAGTTGTGCAGCTGCTGCCAGTTGAAGCATGTGAACTTGTGGTTCTCTGAGTTTTGGGGGGAGGGCCTTGTGTCTCCCTGCATCAGAATGTGGCGATGGTGACTCTCAGAGATTGTCGTCGGTTGCTGCAAAGAGGCAGGGGGTTTGGTGATTAGGGTTTGCAGTTTAGGGTTTAGAGGGACTCCTGCTGCCTCAGCCTCTCTTCCCTAGACATTTCTCAGAGATTAGCAGAAGGCTTGCGTTGCATTTTGTTTGTTTAAATCCACGGGCGAGAAGACAAGCGCGAAGAACCCTTTGACCTTCGGACTTCCACGTCCAACGAGGGTTTAGGGTTTAGGGTTTGGAGGCTCAACGGCCGTGAATTGTTTGATGCTTTGGAGTTCTGCATTAGTAGGGAACAAATCTTGACACTTTAGATCGGCGGCGCGCGAGAAGAGAGTTGCCATTTGCAGCTTCGAGATAGCAGAGGCAATAAGCTGCGCCTCTGCTGTTTGTGTTTCTAGCACAGCCCTTGAGGTGGCTAGCTCTGCCACAGGAACCACAAGCTCCAATTTCTGTAGAGAGCTAGCTAAGGGGTACCGCCGCTCAGAGAAACGCAGGCGCGAATTGTAGAGCACCTTGCCTCTCTCTTCCTCCCCTTCACTACACGCAGCTAAGAGCAGCGCCGCTGCCCCCGCCAGCCGCCCCTCAGCCAAACCCTCGAGGACGGCGTAAAGCAGCCTGAATGCATCAAAGGGCACGCTTGGGGTGTCTTGACACCTCAGGGCACGCCTGGAGTGTCTTGAAACTTCGGAGTTGCAGTTAGCTGGAAAAGCTGAGACCTGTGGTGCTGCTTTGTGCAAAAGGAAGAACGGGTCGCTGAGGTGTACAGACACCGCGATAACTGGAGATGAGTGCGTGAAGTGGGTCTGACTTGTGCAAGACGTTGTCAGTCTGTTTATTCTATTGTTTCTCTTGGCTTTAATCTACGCTAATGCCATGGATTGCTGCTTTTGCAGCTTTTTTCTGACTCTGAAAAATTTGGTGATATTTGTGAAACGCAACTGGCTTAAGATGCGGGCCGCATATTTACAGATTATTTTCTCTGCTGTATCCGAGTATTGGCATTGTTAATTATTCTCTTTTTAATAACTGAAAAGCTTGCCTTCCGTCTTGAACGAGAAATCCAGTGAGAATATCACGAGCTTCTTCTTTTTCATCTCTCTCAGCTAGTTGGCATGCTGAATTTTCTCCAGTTGTTTCTGCTTCTCTCTCTCTGATCTTTTCTACTTCTGCGGCGACGCGACTCTGCAGAGGAGCTGAGAGAAAAATTCTGTTTATTTTCTGGTTGGGAACAAATGAGAGACAACCTTTTCCTTCCTGAGAATCACACGCCACAAAGAATTTAAGAGGAGCGTGTGGTGTACAGACACCACAAACACCTTTGGGACTTTCTAGGTGCACATACACCCCAAGTTAGAAATTATAGAACAAGGGAAACAACAGACACAACGCTATTCCATTGGTGCGCGATGCAAAAACGATTCTTAGTGCAGCCGGCCTGTACATACTTAAATATAAACCTTTATTTATTTTATTAAATATATGCTGTATATACGTCTACACTCCTAAATATATATATATATATCTATATATTTGTTGCTACACAGCGCCTTGCCTGTGTCTCGCCCGTTATTTTGGGATTTTTAAGAATGGGGATTGTTTGGAGAAAGAGAGGTTCCGCCAGTCGAATTTCAACTGTCATTCGCGTGCCGCTTCCTATGAAGTCTGGCCCTTTGGCTTTGCGGACAGAAAGCACTTCTCCTGCCTGTCCTCTTCTAACTCGATAACCTATCACTGGAATTACATCTGTGCAGAAGGAGAGGTGCGTTGCCTTGCAGCTGCTCAAGGCGCTTAGCCGAAAGGATGCAAGGCCATAAGGCGGGCGTACTGGGGGCCCCCTTGGCAGGGGCCCCCCTAGCAGAGGGAAGGGCCCCCCACCAGCCAAGGGGGCCCCCCCATTCGATCCGCTGGGGTGGGGGGCCTCCAAGTGGCTGCTGCTTTCTGCTGATTCTCCGCGGGCCCTCTGAGATTTCGAAGTTGGCCTGCGCTTCTTTAGAGCGCTGGGGTTACTCTTTTGCTGCTTCAGGGGGCCCCTGGCTGCTGCCGTTTGTTTTTGTGCATCAGAAGAGATTAGAAGAGATGCTAAGTCAGACGGCGAAGCGCCGTCCGGGTAGTCTGCTGTTGCGTAGAGCTCCACTTGGAGTGTCTGCTCTTCTATAAAATCTTTTAATTTGTTTTGATCGGCTGCACAGGGCCCCCAAAATGTAATAAACCCCGCATTCCAACAGACCGAGTTTGTATCTGAAATTGGAGTTGCTGCTTTGGGCGGGGTTTCAAAGACTTGCGAAAATGAGAAGATTCGAGAAAAATAATAAAGTGAGGAGTCGTTGGAGCTGCTGGCATCTCCAACCACGCCAGGTCCGACGTCTTGGGGTGTATCTACAGCTGGCCCTTTGAAAGCAGCTGCTGAGAGAGGTGCCTCCTTCTCTGCTGCAACGCAGTTGGTGCTGTTAATGTTGGTAGTGGAATTGGTTTCAGGGGAGATGCGGCAGCAGGGAGGAGGCAGAGAGCACACGTCTTTAATGAGCAGCCACACGGGGTTTAACAGACGCCGAAGCTCAGGAGAAAGCAGAGAATTCAATGTTTTTATTTTCACTTCAAATGAAACAATTCCTAACACGCAGAAAACACAGCGGCTGTACAGACACCGCACTGCAGTTCAACTAAGAGACTAAAACCACTTTTCTGTCTCTTGCTGGACTGAGATTAATAACACATCAGTCGGTGTATGTACAGCAGCAGCAGCACAAGGTGTATGTGCAGCAGCAGCAGCAGCGCAAGGTGTATGTCCAGCTGCAGCAGCAGGGCGGGATGTAGATTGTCGCGCTTTTCATGTTTTTTACCAGGAAGGGTTGCGAGTGTTTGTTGCATGTCTTCTGGTGCTTGCATGTGCTCCTCGCTTTTGAGAATAAGCAGAGGAGCCGCAGGCATGTCCGCTGTCCTTGTCTCTCCATTTGGAATCAGAGGGCGAGGTGCTCCGCCCCTCTTGGGGCTTCTCTCCTTCCCTTCGCCCTTTGGGGGCCCCTTGGCCTGCGGCTCCTTACGCGGGGGCCCCTGGGGCCCCTCAGGCGCAGCCTCAGCAGTTCTGACGACGGTGAAAGAAAGTGGCTCGCTGAGGAGCTGCTCGCAGAAACTCGCTGGGACGCTGAAGGGGGGCAGAAGCAGCTGAGAACTTACTGAAACCAACTGCCCTGCCTCTGAAGGGGCCCCTGCCTCCCCCTCAGGGGCCCCTAGAGATTCACACGGCTGAGTAAAACACGGTACTATTCCGTCGTCAGAGACAGACCACGAGGAGAAGACACCCGCCTCATGAGTCTTGCCAAGGAAGGTGCAGAACGCGTGGAAACAGGCAAGAACCTCTTTCTCAGCAACCACTTTAAATTCTACAGCTAATGAAGCTGCCACGTTATGAGGAGCGGCTTTTGCCTCTGGAGAAGAGAAAAATGAAATATCAGACATTGCGGTTTGAGGGTTGCTGCTGAAGTGGAAATTGTTCTTGGCTGCGCAGGAGTGGTTTTAAAAGATGAGGAGAGGGAGTATCGAGTGGCTGATGCGACTCAAATTGCAGACAAGTCAAAAGAAATTGATTGAAAATTAATAAGGGGCTTTTAATGAGCAAAGTTTCTTTTGTTTCACTCATTAATTTCCCTCGTTTTGAGTGGCAAAGTTTGGAGCGAGTTGAATGCGAAATGCAGCCAAATGGGTCTAGCTCCTGCGATAGGATTTTATTATTATCAAAATATAGAAAGTGGCGTTGTGTGTAAAAATACACCTTAAAAAATACAGGTTAAACTACTGGGAAGCGGCACAAGGCACGGTATAGCCGTTAGCATCCTTCAGTGTATATACACTGCAATCTTCCTCTCGACTAGAACGGTGAATGGTCCCAGATCCCTTTTGCTTTATATTTTTGCTATTAAACAATGTTAATTCAAACAGGATTTTGTAGATAACCGCTGGACACGTGGGAGGAGGATAGCAAGAGGCGCTTGACGCACCACAAGGTGCAATTGGCCTCCTGAAGATCGCGATGGTTTATTTCTGAAAATAGTTTTGTTTTTCAAAATTATTTAATTCAAATTTGAGAAAAACATGCGAGTTTTGCAACTTAAAGGGCAGAGGCCCCCACAAGACGCTCAACCTGAGTGTTGCAGCAAGCGGCACTAACTATGATTCTCTTGTACACCTAGGAATAGCGCTAGAAATGGTATTTCTACTCATTGGAGACATGATTAATATAATTTCTTGATGAAATGTATGCGGAAAAAGGGAAAAGGCAACTTATTCTTTGGATTAGCCATTGAACGCTAGCCTCGCCACTTAAAGGCTTCTTTGTTGTGTGTGCTATTCAAGGAGAAGCAAATCCTTTTGTGTCACTTGGTGCTGCGGTGCATGTACACCTTGCGTGTTGTGTTTTGCCTGTTTTGTTTTAGTTGAATTAATTTATTTTTGGTACTTTGTGGCTCGCAGACTCCTTTTTCTGCACCACACCACTCCACAGGTCTCCACCGTGGCCCCACACAGCGTATTTCTGAAGGTTTAATCTGTGTTTTTTGTGGCATTCACTTTGAATTGCATTACTATTTGAAACAATCAACAGAATGACGGAGTGTCCTCAGAAGGCACATAGCCCGGAGTGGAATTTTTGGGATATCCCTCTCATAGGTGTGTCGGCTAGTCTCGTTGAATCGAGAAGCCTGTGTACACCTCCCTTGAGCTTTTTGTTGTATTTTCATGTTTTTCTGCTGTGTGTGTTGAATTTGCAGCTGCTGGAACTCTTTCTGACGCTCTGTGTTGCCAGACCCCTCGCAGGGACTTTGCAGCTGAAGAAAACTTCCGTCTTAAGAACGCGGCAAAAATGTATCCGCCTGGTTACTCTATGAATTACCCTTACGCGCCTGATTGGCGTTTGGAGCCTCCAGCCGCAGCAACAGCAACAAGACCTCGGTGGGTGCAGCAGCAAGTAGCTCCTGTGCAGACAAAGGAAGCTCCAGCAGCTCTCTGGAGAAAGCAGGCGGTGCCTGAACCGGTCTACTATGCTCCCTACGCGATGCCGCTCTCTGTAAGCGCGCCTCCTACCCCTCGTGGCTACAGATGGGGTGACGAAGAAACCTTTATTCAACCTTCAAGAGAAGTTGCTGCAGCGCCTCAAACACCCAAAATTGAATGTCGCGCTTGGGCTGCTGAACCTCCCAAGCCAACCTTGAATTGGAACTGGAGGCCTCCCAACTCAAACCAGGGCTACTCTACGGCAATGGGGGGGGCCCCCGCCCCAAGCCAGGGGTTCCACCCTATGGGAATGGGGGGACCCCCCGCCCCAGGCCAGGGGTTCCACCCTATGGGAATGGGGGGGCCCCCCGTCGTCCCAGGCCAAGGTTACTCTATCGAAATGGACGCCTGTAGCCAGCCCTTGTTTCCGTGGTGGATTGGCAGCGGCCTCTCGAGGGAATTTGCTGCCGGTGGCCTGACACCAGACGGGCAAAGCACAGGCTGGGAGGCGTTCAAGACGGAAGAGAAAGAGGAGAAGATTCAACAGAAAGAGAAGAAAAAGAACCCTGAAAATAAAAATGCTGAAAACAAAAATGCTGAAAATAAAAATGCTGAAAATAAAAATCTAGAGAATAAAAATGCTGAAAACAAAAAGCCAGAAAACAAAAGGCCTGAAAATAGAAACATTGAAAATAAAAATATTGAAAATAAAAATCTAGAAAACAAAAATCTAGAAACTAAAGCTGAGCAGGGAGCGAAGAAAGGGCTGGAGAATACCGAGGAAGCTGCAAAAGACAAAGAAGGTAAGAAGCCAGAAGATGGGGAGAATGACGACAACGAGAAAAGTGCCAAAGATGCTGCAGAACAGGCAAGAAAAAACATGTGGCCAAGGAAGAGAGGCAATCAGCGGAAATGGGTCCCGCAGGCAAAGCCGAATCAGCTTACCGAGAAGGAGCATGAAGACACCAAAGAAGAAGGGGCGGACCCAGCGGCAAAACAAGCGGGGACACAGCAAGAAGGGTCTCCTGGAGCCAAAGACGAAACCGCAGGGGAAAAAGAAAAGCTTGAAGAAGACAGAAAAGGTGAAACGGCTGAGCCCGAGAAAGCAGGAGAAGATGCTAAAGGTGCGAGTGGCAAAGACAAAAAGACAGACGAAAAACAAGAAAAAGAAGCAGCAGGAGAAAAAGCAACAGAGGGAAAAGCTGCAGAAGGAAAATTTGCAGAGAAGAAAGCAGCAGACAAAAAGGCAGCAGAGAAAAAGGCAGCAGAAGAAAAAGCAGCAGAGAAAAAGGCAGCAGAAGAAAAAGCAGCAGAAGAAAAAGCAGCAGACAAGAAAGCCAAGGATTCAGAAGAAGGTTCGGTTTCTTCGTCAGATGGACCGACCGTCGCAGAGGAAGCAGAAGGGCAGCGGCCTCTAGAAGAAATCGCTGGAATGAAAACAAATGCAGAAGATGAGAAGCAAGACTTTCCTCCATTTCCAGTGCACTGGTTTGCCTCGTCATTCTCATATTCCCCAGGCCCAATAAAGACAGTCGGTAAGTTACCAAGCCCTTAAAATAATTTGAAACCTAAAACAAATTTAAATATTAAACATAGTATGCGCTGTTCAACAGCAGGGCTTCTATATAATACAAAGTTTCTTATGCGGTCTCAGGCGTGCCAGTTTCGCAACCACAGCAAACGCTACCACAACAAACGGTGTTGAATGGGGGATGCCCAGTTGGCTACGTGCCGCCTGCTGATGGGAAGTTCAAGCAACTTGTTGTCGGAAACCAGGTTTATTTTGAAGGAGGTACATTTTACCTGAGTGACACAGGTGCATACCTCTTGGGTCTTCGTGACTGATGATTTATTTTACTCTCTATTTATGTTTTCTTACGTTCTTTGACTTGTCCTTATTCCGCCTCCTCCTTGATAAACAAATCCGTCTACGGGCAAGAAGAAGAAGAAGAAAGTTTTGCGGAAGTTTGATTATTTGCTCTGACTTCAACTTGCAGCGGCCATTCAACTTTTGGGTGCCCCTTCGTAGTGGATATTCTTCTGTCCTTCTCTCAGGCTAATAATAACAAAGTAAATGCTTTTCGTTTGCTGATTCTTACGTATTCGATTTATTTACTGGATGTTCCTTGCCAAGTCGTCTCGAGGTGTGACATCCACTTCCGCCGTTTTGTCCTGCCAGCAACAAGGGTTGCTTCTGATTCTCCTCATGAATATGCCTTGCGCCGACTTGTCATTATTGCAGCAGTAGCTTTCTTCGTCCAAAGTGAACCATTTTGATCGGTATCACTAAGAATGATTGAGTTCCTAGCATCTCGTGGCTCTTTGCCACTTTAAACATTCGCATCGTCCGTCTATTCAAAAGTGTTTTTGGTCTCGAGCACCGATTTCTGGTTTTTGCAGCGGGACGGGACAGACAGCATGGTTTTGAGCTTTGAAGCATTCATGCTAATGCGAGAGGCTGATTAAATAGCAGCAACACCTCGAGTAGCTGGATTTACACCAGACCAACTAGTCAGTGTTTTGCACGGACGAGCCCAATCGCCAGATTATCGCGGTCAAAGACAGTGTAGTATCCCCGTAAGAACACCTGAAAGACGTCAAGGCTGATGAGGAGAAAGCAGTTGTTTTTCTTCTCGCTCTCACCTGGCCGAATGTCCAGCCTCTCAAGCCCTGAGAAAACGAGACAAACATACGCTTGGGTTTTGAACTTGTGAAAAGTTGAATGGTGGCGCTCACGTCTTCTTCCTCAGAGTCGTCCGGTGCTATTCCCAACATGCATTCATGCTCTCCGCCCTCATCAATAAACTCTAAGACGTAATCGTCTGGATTGAGTTGAAGTTCGACAGTAGTTGGTTCCCCTTCTGCAGGATCGTTTCTTTAACAAAGCCCTTCATTTAAAACAGACTGTTAGTTGTCCTACTGTAAGGAACCCCTTCAAACTGGAAAACCTGCATTCGAATGAACGTACAGCTCAACATTTGTCTTCAAGCAAGACACTCTCGTGCTTACCAGGTCTGGCAGTCTGTTTTTGTCTGCACACGTTGAGATGTGGAGATCGGATAGATAATGGTCAATGACCCTCTGAAATGCATCATTGCTGTAAAAAATTAATATTTTTCGTTTCTTATGAAGCTGTACTGATGGAGCATAAATTAAATAAGTCCCAGAGTCAATGATAGACGCTCCACCGGCTGTGTTGATGGTGGTTTCCGTAGGTTTTGACTAGTGCAACAAAAAACAAATTACTCTCATTTTCGTCCTTTCGCCTGCTGGCAAAGTTTGTAACATTTGTCGCGTAGGAGCCAATGCGGTCTGTCTTTCTGACACTTAAAACTTGCACTAAGAGAGAAAACAAAACAAGTGGCATATTTCGGATGATCATATGAACAAAAAGATCAAGGTACCTACCTGTCCAGTAGCTGTTGGAAGGGTCAACAGTTACCCAGCTGTCAAAAAATAAAGTTGAATCTGAATGTCATTTGTATCCCGATACTAATATTTTATTTTCACCTGAACTCTTCAGCTGGATTTTGTTTCTTTGATAAATCTGCGCCGCCAAACGTCAAGGCTCCTCCTTTGTTTTCTTGTTTTTTGGTTTGCATTGAAATGTGCAAATAAATCAAGTACCCTCGGCTGAGAGAAAGTAGGCAAATTGATTCTGCAGATGCATATAAAATTGCGCACGAGATATTTGGGGTGTATATGGAGCGTACGGCGAGATTTCTCTGCTTTAAGGCTCCAGTTGAAATCACATGATCCATGCTGGCATCATTCTGTCTGTCCGTTCATTTGATTTCAAGTTTTCTGAATGGCTTACAAGGGCAAAATTCCACGCTCAGTGATTTCATGGTTTTTAAACCCGAGACCGACAATGCCATCCTGTGCCAAGCGTCTGACATTTCCTTTCGGAGAACACACGCATGAAAGCCAAGCCCCAAATACCCATTCCAAATCTTGAAGCAGCGGGATATTCAGTTGCGTCTGTAAATAGAGTAAAGGGGAGCAGGAGGCTGATGAAGATATACAATCGGCCATACTGCGAAGCCAATGTTTGTATGCGGAACAGAAATTCCACGTCCCAAATGAACAACATCAAATCCTTGAAACAACTCTTCTTTTCACAGAGCCGTAACAGACAAAAAAGCTATTCTAACCATCATAGCCGCGCAGAGAGCCACTTAAGTATTGCACATCCATCAAGCTTGCCATTCCAGCCGCGTTGAAACGGGTTTCAAAAGTTGAACTTTTCCTGTATTTTCGGTGTTTTTGACATTGTTTTGACAAGCTGCAAAGTACCATTATAAATGGTGGTTTACGGAAAAAAGAATGAGCCGCTCACCAGGACTCATCAGGCACCCAAAACTCGCTGGATCCTGTGTCAAACAAAACACGAAAATTCGACACAGGGCGCGTGCCAATTCCAATTTCCGCGAAATATGTTGCTGCCATGATAACGGACTGTCTCTGATCACGGGAGACTTTGAGAAAAGTCAAATGTTTTCATACCAAGTTTCTTCGATGCAACCACTTGGTCATGCAAACGAATTCCAGCAAATCTTGTGCGTGTTCTGTGGCGCAGCTGCAAGAAACTTATCTGCCGCTTTCCCCGTAGTTGGGTTTTTTGGTGGACGGTAAGAACGTGATTTCGTTCGGTTGCCTTGTCAATTTTCTTCAGGGTAATGAAGATTTCACTGTGATCAACTGGAACTGATGAGACCAGCAGGAGTGTCTGGTAGGTAGCGGTAGCCAGTAACGCCAAAAGCTTCATTATTTCGACATTGGAATGCTCAAATTAATACAGACGCGTTTTACCAGCGATGTTATGATGTATATTCGAGCTGTCGGATGGACAGGAAAACGCGGGTTTCTAATGAAATAAGGAATGCACTCCATGCTTTCAGGTGTCTAGACACCCCACACGCCAATCAATAACGTTCGCTTTGCGGCTTAGCCCAACAGTCACTGCGGGTCATGGGAATTTATATTAATCGTTTTTCTTCCACTAATGCCGTCCTTTGCGGTCCATCCGACTACAGCCATACAGGACTATTTGGTACCAGCTCATGAAACCAACAAGTAGCGTCATTCCACGGACAATTCCAATGGCGATAAAAAAACTTCAAAATAATTAAAAAGAGGTTATTCGAGGGGGATGTGCAATGTAACTTCTAAGGTTAAAAAGATTGTTCGTGTGTGCTCTAATCGAAGGGAGCACAATCGATGCTTGGGACGCTGTGCTGAGTAGCTCAGGGTAACACCGCCAGGAAAAATACAAAAATTAAATAACTGCTTTTTATACGTTCGCAGAGTTTCTGATAATTGCCTACTACACACACAGTGACCCTAACTAATTCCTAAGCGCTCTCAGGGCTGGGTGAATACGAGGCTACCTACTGCTCGATCCACAGCAAAGTTTAGTTTGTCTACAGCCGTGAAATTCACCAAGCAAATTTTTCGCTTCTCTGTCAATTCAGCTGTACTGGACTTGTGCAAAAAAAAGTTTTTTTTCTTCTTGTGCCCTTTTCAAGTTCAGCAAGTTTTTCCCTAACATTCAAAGTTAATCGTCCGTGGAGTCGCACGGATTTATCCAGCACAACTTTTTCTATCTCTTCTTTTTAGCTATCTGTACAGTGCATACAGCTCATGGTTGTGTATTTGAATACTAGGGAAGTAACTTGAAAGGCTTCCAGCGGTTTCTCGTCATCCCCCAACAGCAGAATGTTTTTTTAATGGACCTATCTCTTTTTTCCTGGCATTATGAGCTGTGAATTTTCTGTTTCCGTGAATAGCGGAGAAGATGCGCGTTTTTTCGAGGCAGAAACTTCTGTGGTGGTGCCTGCCGCATTTCCATATAAGAATGCGGATGATAGTTCAGCCCCTGGGAGCAGCAAGCTTTATGTACTATTTGCTGCTGATCGTATTCTTCAAGCTGAATGCCAGTTAGAAATGCCAGCAGCAGACGATGCAATCTCTGCATCTGGTTTTCTTTTATTCCGGCAGACTTTGGTGATGCAGGGCGATGCTGGCTTCTCCTCTTCCGGGTGTCACGACAGCTGCGAATCAATTTTCTCCTCTTTGATAAAAGTAGAAGAAGCTTCTGGCAGCCTCGCTGCTGCTGCATGCAAAGAGTGGCAGGCAGCACGCAGTGCCCCACAGCCTCCTGTGGTGAAGGACGGGGGCCCCCCTCCCGTTTTGCTAGAGGCCCCCAGTTGCCAGGGCGTGTCAAACAAATCAATAGAAACTAACCCCGTTGGGGCTAGACCACTGGAAACGTTGGGATCCTTGCGCGCAGCCTATGCAAGGCAGGTGTGTTCAGTTTTGTGTCGGCATTGTCGCTGGCCATCTTCTACTTGTTCTCATGAAGAGAGGTCAAGTTGCGGTGTCTGTACACCTCAGTTTGATTGCAATGGGTCTTTTATAGTGTCTCCATCTGCCGCGTTTTCTCTCGTCTACCATTCAGAAATGTTTGGACTGTTGTTTTTTTGTCGAGACAAACTCGGCCTCGCTTCCCTGCTGGCAATGGAGCCTCCCCCCCACAGGGAGAGTGGCTTATGCCTCGCCTTAGGGACATCATCAGCTTGTTTAAGGGTAAAGGGGAAGACAAATAATGAGAGGAAAGGTGTGACAGGGAGGATTACTGAGGTTGGGGTGGACGGCGTGTGGGTGGTTGATTTATGGGCAATTTCAAATTCAAACAACTCTGCACCGGATGTTTCCAAAACTATTTTTGAGGCATCAAAGTCGTCATCTGAGCCTGTCTTTCTGGGAATGCAAAATGCCTTCTTTATCTCTTGGGAGCATCCCAGTATAATCCGTGGGAAACACATTTGGTGTAGCTGTGAGGATTGTAGCAACGCCCGAATGCTCTTTTGGCGGCAGCACCGTTTTCAAGGCGTTGATGATTCATTAGCAGAGTTTAATCTTCCCCAGGCGACGCTCCTTGGCCCCGGTGCAAATCTGCCGCTTAACGGTTTTTGCGGAGGAGAACTGAAGGATGGGGCGTCAGCTGGGACGACGTCTGCACACGTGCTTTCTTGTCTGTACAGACACCTCAATGCGGCTGTGCGTCGTGCGATTCCGGAAGCCCTTCGACACATTCAAAACAATTCTGAACCTCTCGATAACTGCAAGACGGCGGAGCCAGTCTTCGTTGGGATTCTCTACTCTGGCGGCGTTGATTCCACTCTGCTGGCAGGGCTAGTTCTTCGCAGTCTTGCTGCTGCCATGATGCAAGTTTCAGGTGTATATACACCCGACTGCAACCCAGCAAAATGTTGCGACAAGAAGACGACAGCGGCCCCTGATGAATGCACTTGTTTTAAAGACGCTTATCAGATGCCTGAGGCATCGAAGACCCCTAAAACTACACCACCCCTTCGCGGGACGGTTGTTGTTGAGCTTGTTTCCGTCTGTTTCTCAGCCGAGGCTCCCGATAGGCTGACAGCTCTGCGTAGCTTTGAGGATTTGCTTCACCTTTTGCACTGTCTAGGGAGACACTACAGATCAGAGAGTTGGTGGGCCAATGCAAATGAGGAGAAGCAACAGAAATCCAGTTTTGTGGTTTTGGGGGGTTGGGCTTTGGAACTGCGGCTGGTGGCAGTCGACGTCGCAGCCGCAGATAATGCGAATTTGCGTTCTTGTCTGCTTGAAGCAATTTGCCCTAAGAAGAGCCACATGGACTTCAACATCGCAGCCCCCCTTCTGTTTGCATCGAGGTAAGGTGGTATGTCTATTTGTTCAGCACAGGCTACCGAGGGGGTTGCATGCTAAGCAAACACAAATATTGATTTCTAACGAATTAATGAGGCTCTGTTTTACGTCTACAGAGGCGCAAGCCTTCTCATCTGGCAAGCTGCAATATGTGGTTTGTTGACTCTTGTTTGTATTTGGGTTTGTGGGTGTGCTGGATTCGTTACCTTTCAGGGGAGTTGGCTATTTGATTTCCCCCAGTTTCAGCACGAGAGAAGAATGGCAGTTGCTGCAGCAGAACGGCAGCGTATGGCGAGAGCTTTTGATTCGCCCTCCCTCGAAGCCCCGCCTGCGTCCGTCTCAGCCGCCAGTGGACAAAATAAAACTAGTTTCTGAGGCTTCGTCGGCCTGTGGGTGTCCTGGGCTTGAAGAGAATCAAGCAACTGCAAACCCTCAAGGGAAGACAACAGAAGGAGAAGCAGAAGCAGGAGGAAAAGACAAGGCAGCAGCAGCAGCGCCTTGCCGGGTTTGCCGCAGACAGGCGAAGGAGGCGTGCGTACACTCTGCATGTAAACTCTGCTGTGAGAAGCTGCGAGCAGTTGCTGCACGGCGTGCAAAGGACCCACAGAGCAGCAGCAGCAGCAGCAGCAGCATACCCTGCAGCAGCAGCTCGAACACAGACTCAATTTATGTTGGAGGGCAGGGGATGATTTCGATTTCTGCTATTGGTGTTGCCGTATGTGCCACCTGCCCGGTGCACCGAAGGAGCCTGTTGGGATTGAAGACGCAGCATGAGAATGATGAAGGGAAGGAGAAAGAGAAAGAGAATTGTCATAAAAATGTTTCAAAAAAGAAAACGTCGAGGCCCCCCCCGTTTGCATCTCTTACTCAGCTGCCCTGCGGCATTCCCCTTGCAACGAATGAGGCCGGCCGTCCCTTCATGGCGATGCGGCCAGAAGAACTGAGGCGGTGGTCTGAAGGCGGTCAAAATTATCGGGCTTGCGTAGGTGCACAGACAGGTGATTACTGCCCTAGGAATTTAACGGTGCACAGGGTGAAACCTTCACTGCACAGACAGGAGAAAGCTCATCAAATAGGCTGAAGTGCAGCTTTTAAAGTTAAAACGGGATGTTTTCGAATGACTGTTTCGGAGTTATCTCTTATGTTGCATTTGCATGCGTTTGATGGTGGGGTGTACAGACAGTTACACGGTACAGAGCAGGGTGTTGCTGATGGGAAGTGGTGCAGATGAATTATTCGGCGGCTACGGACGTCACCGGACTGCCAACGTAACGCGTGGATGGGAGGCTCTTCGAAGGGAGCAAATCTTGTGCGGTTTCTCTGTTTGTTTTTGTCTCTCTGTTTCTTGCTTATTATTAGATTAAGCTTCTCGAGTTCTGGTGGTACCACCGTTCACATCTTTATAGGGAGAGTTTGTGGCGTGTTTTAGCGGGAAAATGTGTTCATTACTTTTCAACGATTTCTATTGTTTGGGTGTATGCAGCGACCTTGAGCGTCTTTGGTTTCGGAACATGGGAAGAGACGCACGAGCTCTTGGTGTGTTTCGACGCTCTGCTCGCTTCCCCTTCCTCGACGAATCTTTGTTGCGCTTCGTCTGCTGCTTTGTGCCCTTTGATCAAATTGTGCAGCCAGGGAGAGACTTGGCAGCACATGTGGAAGCAATGTTGCAGCGGCTACTAAAGGAGACCACTGGTCACATACAGCCGAAATTGGAGTGTATTGCATCAAGTGCAAAGCTGCCGGCTGCCCGATCAGAAGAAGGAGAAAAAGAGAATAGAGCAGAGACGGATGCGGCGTGTAAGCCGATCTGCATGGGTAAAGAAGAAGTTTTTAATTTTTGCAGTGGAAACAAATGGTTATTAAGGGTTTGTGCGGCCCTCTGTGGGCTGCCCTTCTGCGCCATTGCAAAGAAACGTGCGATGCAGTTTGGCTCCCGGTCTGCCAAGACTTCAAACAGCGAATTTTTTCCGAGCAACCGAAAATCCAGAGGGGAAGCCGCCTTGAATTTTGACGATGAGATGGACTAATTTAAAGAGCTACACGATCTGCACCGTTCCAGTGTACAGACCGTAGACTGTTGTTGTATATTATTTTGTTTTTTTGCTGACCGCCTCATGGAGTGGTTACGCTGGGACATTCTTTATTGCTTTTTGTTGGGGGGGTTGTCAGATTCTTTTTCATTTGCGATAATGGAGAGTTTGGATATGATTTGCTTTAAGTGGCTTTGTCTTTGGACTTATCAATTCAAACAAAACCCAAAAATCTTTTTTATTTCAACAGAATAACACCGCACGTTTTCCCTTCGATGGAGTGCTGTGAATTGTCAAGAGAATTTCTTTACAAGATGAATTCTATTGATTCAATATCTGCAATCTCAATAAGAAGTGTCTTCCCGTCTGAAGTAAGCAGAAAAAGGAGAAAGAAAAAAAGAATGTTTTAGTTTCTCCCTAGTGGAACTTTTGCACCTTAACGTTTGTTTTCGATTGTTAATCAAGGACGCGTTTAAACTATCGCTGGGGGAGTCGCTTTCATCTGCATGAACACCAAAATGAGAAAAGCTTTTTACTGCAAAGGAGTTTGTGTCTTTCTTGTGTATGTTGCCGCTCTTTGATATCCATTAATAACGTTTTGGGAACCACTTGTTTCAAGAGAACTCGTTATGCCTCCATGCGCATCACTCGAATGGTTTTATGAGGTGTATACAAGAATTTCATGCTGCTTCCTGTTTTCTGGAGTTCGGAAATGAGTGTCTTCGTTGCAAACTCGGACTTGAGCAGGGCTACCCCCACCACCATAAATTGAATCACAGTGTGTGCATATGGCTGTGTATTGAAAGGGGTGTTTTGTGGAGTGGTGATGCTTCTTCCTCTGCGTTGAGTTTATAAATAGTAACACGATACTTATCCTAAAATTTCCTCTCTCTCTCCTTTTAGCAGCTGAAACAGGCGAAAGATTCTAAGGGTTCTTCTACAAGGTGGGAAGATGTGTTTCATAGAGGATAGTAAGGGCTTCCGATTTGTACTCTAAAGCCTGATTCATTCCTCATGAAAACGTTCTGTTCTGAAGTTCACAAGCAGAGCTTTTATACTGCTTGGGAAAATGAAGGGGAAAACCTGATTTATTGATTCATTGATTGGTTGCCTCTTGGCATGCAAAAACCGCTCCACAATTGCCCAGACAGCCGAAGGGCACTGGGGTACAGCAGTTGTTGGCCATGAGGAATTTTCTCACCTTTGGCAATTTCACGAACTATTTGGAGGAAACGTTTCGTCGGAAGCTCCATTTCATTGGCATTATTTGATGGGGATAGAGAGAACACAAAAGTACTCTTACTCTCTAGCCAGGGTTTTTAAAGCATGTGTTTCTTCTCGATATCCCGAAGCTTTTTGAAGGACCAAAAAGCAAACAAAACCACCAAAACGAGTGCCACCACTGAGAGGAGGAAGGAATGCGTATGCTTCACTGCAATGCCCTGCTCCAACTGGCTTGACAAATCTGTTAACCGCGAGAGAATTGGCGAGTGGCCATCTTTCACCGCACCTGCGTTCAGAAAGATTCCAGTTGATAAGAAGAAGTACATTTTATATTATGGTACACTAGATGTGATGAAATCGAAATGTTTTCGTGAGTTGTATTACATTTACACTTAAGGTGGAGACTGGTTTTCTGCTGGCAACAAAACCATTTATTCCATTTACCTGATTTGTTTTCCACATGTTTGTGGATGGTCTGCAAAGCAGAGGTATGTTGTTGTGAGTGTCGTTTGAAAAGATCTTTGAAACCGGTCAGCTCAGACTTGATCGAATGCACGGATCCATCATCGCCCCAAACTTTCCTTAAATCATGGCGCATATCGCTGATCTCCAAGCTTAACATACTTATTTGATTCCCGAAAGAGGTCAGCATCCGCAAGATGGTTTGCTCCCTGCGTCATTCACAACAAGTTTTTAGCTTTATAAACACCATGTAAATAAATAAAAAGATCTAAAATACCCAGCTAATAAATAAAATGATAGTGATCTGAAACGGCTGAGAATTATTGGGCTACAAGGGTGGAGAACGTACGCATGGGTGTAGTTAGGGTCGATGTAAGGCGGAGCTTCTGAAACGCCTGAGAACCTGCCATAGTTGCCAGCGTGGGATTGCTGGACATGAGGATCAACAGGAAGATGATGTCCATTTGGAGGGGGAGCTGCATGATGAGGAGAAGGCACGTTAGGCTGGCTAGAAGGCGGAGAATCCAGACTCCAAAGCTTTACAAAGTGCAAGAGAATCTGATCGCCGCCATGCCGCTGTGCAGGGGGCTGCTGCTGGTAATCTTGTCCAGACAGTTGTTGTCCTTGGCCAGCAGCTGGCCGGTTATAGCCAGTGAAACCAATGAACCCATGAGGGCGCAAAATCACTTGGTCGAGGGTGCATGCAGTAACCCATGCAGAAGTAACTGACTCGCGAATTTGAGCGACCACTCCCTGGTGCCCAACAATGACCCGAAAAAGAACTGGCTGAAGCAGAACACACTCCATAAGGGGATTCCGAGGTTATTCAAGCAATGACCGAGATACAGTGGAAGTTCATCTACTTAGTAGCCCGGAACGCCTAGCTATCCATGCGAGTATATATCGTAGTCCAGGTGTAAGTGAAGCGCATGTTATTTTTCTGCAAAGTGTTGGCTTTTTGTAGCTTACTGCTGGCTGATTTCTGTATTGGTAGAACAATGCAGAAGAGGTAGGAATCTCGTCGGTCAGGGCTCTGCCGTCCTCTGTGTTGTGAATGCATGAAATGGATGGGTTTATGTGGCCATCTCGATCAACCGCTTTGAAAACAACTCCAAACCCCTTTGGGTTCCGTTTGTAGCCAATAAGGTTCCAACTAGCCTGTTCCTCAGCGGATCTGGGATAAACGTTTGCGTACGGCTCATAGACGTACCAAAAGGCAAACCCCTCAGGCACGCCTGCACCGTTGGCAACCCCTTGAGCAGCTTCCTGACTATTATGGTCTTTCCCAAACACTCCAAACGCAAACTGCACCTCAAATTGCTCGGCCGGAATCGCCTGTCTGTGCCAAAACTGGCCGGTTCTGTTTGCTTCTCCTGGCATCAATACAACGTGGCCTTCGGATGGGAGCGTGGACATAGCAACATCCCAATTGCCTGAGTAAAAGCATCTTCATTTAAAAATAGGAATGATTGAGAAGAAAATGACTCTGATACTGATAGAAGATAAATAGTATATATAAATATATATATTTCTTTATTTATATAAGGAAAACAGGAAGCTGTCTAATTCACCACTTACTAAGGTTCTCCTGGGCTAGCGGAGGCTGCCAAGAATGACTTGTCACCTCGATCGAGCCTGATGATTGCTCCCACAAGGGAAATTGCTTGGGGGGTTCACCATGAGGAGCTCCCTTGGGGTTATGTGGCGGTAGATGAGGGTCATGAGCGACATAACCGTGGGACGCGTGCATGGGAGCAGGTGGGACAGCACCATTAGGGTCAGAGGCTGCATGCGGATGGCCATAGTGGGCAGCCCCAGCACCTGCTTGCCAGTGTGCGTCATGGGGCATATGGGGTTGACTGTTGTCATGGGGCATATGGGGTTGACTGTTGTCATGCGGCATATGGGGTTGACTGTTGTCATGAGGCATATGGGGTTGACTGTTGGTGTGGGCTATATGCGGTTGACTGTTGGGTGGAGCCTGAATGTCCTGTCCACATATGCTCAGCGGCACAAGGGCTGCAGCTGCAGCGCAGGCATAAAAGGCGCGGCAAAGATACTTTGTCATTATCAGGGAAAAAGAAACACTGTGCGATTCCCTTGAGCTTGCGTTCGTCACAAGGCAAGTCCAGTCTACGACAGCCAAGTGCCGAATTTCTTTCAACGCTCCGCCGGACGGACCAGTTCGTTTTCATACAGTTGGATATTTGTGTAATTGTTTTATAGCTTGAGAAAGGGACACGGACGTCCTAAGCTCGGCTATATATATAACTTTCAGCAGTTCCCTTGGAGCGACTGCAGCAAGACGCTCAACGTAGTTGTGTTGGGTATAATGTGGCATAGAGAATAACTTTGACACTTATAAAATAATGCACCCTCCAATATTTCAACTTTTCAGCTGACCCATCTCGTTTGGGGTTACAGGTCACTCTGAACAAAATCAAAACCTGTGTTGATCACCTGTACAAAATACCTTAAAGTACGAGTAGAAAGCTCGTCTTCTGCCCCAAACAAGATTCAAAAATTGTTTTGGTTCAGCTCCATTCTTCGCAGCTGTTTACCCTGAAGCTTAAGCCGTGTGAGACGCCTTCAGCTGTCTAGGCATGTCAGGAACTGTGACTGTTGGCTTCTAACGAGAGACGATGCAAGCTGCCTAACAGAGCGATAAGAGCGGTAGGCATGGTATAACCTCAGAAACTGCTCTTTTTTTAATGTTCAAAAGGAATTTTAGTCTCTTTGTGAGAAAAACAAAACGATCCACTGGTCACAATGTTTCACTCTCACTTTCGTCTCTCCGTGACTTCGGCTGCTTTCATCTTTCTATCGGGGAAGAATACATAATTAAACTTAAAGCATTAAATGGCGCTTCCAGTTACAAATATATAATATTTTTGCTTGGTATTAATACGATCCTAACCTACCACAAATCCTTCAAGTAGTCAATAGCACAACACAAGTTTAGAGTAGGTTTAGAGCACGATAGGACAGCGATGAAGCTCACAGCATCGGTGCCATGCCCATAAAAACTTTATAATATTCAAGTTTTTTTTTAAAAAAAATTTGGAGAAGAAAGCTCAGACTTTTAATTGTTGCAGCTGACAGGGCTGACCACTAACGCGTAAAGGAACATGTCACGGCTTATTCTTTTCGTGTGTAAAGCTCATACTTTTTTTTCTATAGTTTTGAACGTGATAGCAAGCACTGTTGTAAAGAGTAGTGGCAAAAGAGAAGCGCCAGCATAAAAGTTTAAAGTCACTTCGTGTGCTACGAATTCTCCATGCAGCTCGCAGCTCGTATATTAAGGCAACACGCCGGCTTCTTATTCTAATTATCTTTGCAAAAGCACATATATGGAATCAATATGCGAGAGAGCGTTTTTATGGATAGAAAAAGCAGCAGAAATGCTACAATGACAGGTCAAGGGGCTCGAAAAAATGTACGGCTCGACCCTCTTACGTAAGTACTAGGGCAGCATGCAATCCATCGTGAAGCTTAAGACAAAGCAAATCAACGGATGTCGATTTCAATGTTTTGGAGGGGTAGGAAAGTTCTACATATTCGAAGCCAGATCCGTGCGGCGTTGTGGTTTGCCCTGTTAAACTGTACACTACCCGATGTGTAGCACTTTGAAAAGTGTTTTGCTGTCTGCCGCCAGCCGCTTACGGATACACTTAGTACTCTGTAGCCACATGCAGGAATGGTTCCGTGTCGCTGTAGGCCATCTGATAAGTTGAAGGGTGGATTTACTCCAGAAGCCAAGTGTTAGGCTCCTTTGGTTTTATTTAATACCCCATTAAATTTAGCATTATGGTATATAGTAGGTAAGTGCGACAAAAATCCTGTATAGAAATGTAAACAAATTCATCTTTTCCCCCGTGCTGTTAAATACTTGAATTGAATTACTTCTTTCACTATTAAACGGGTGAAAACCACGCAGCCAGCTATTCCACAACAGTGCATCTATGCGAGCTTCTGCTTCATCATTATATTCGTCTTGCATTTGCCGTAGAACTAAAGAATAACAATTGAACACAAGTTGTTGACACTTTCTCGAACGCATATATTGCAAAAAGGTACTTCTTAATCCGGGAATCCCTGGCAAGCCATTATTGCACGCAGTATTGCTCCCCTCAGCTGTCTACCCATTACTGAGCCCACTGATGACCTCCAGTCCCTCAGAAGTCATAGGCGGAAACGGCAAGAGACAATTTCCTAGGCCAACATGACCAGCAGAACCGGGTCCATGAAGCAGGCTCCCGCGGCATCCTATAACTGCATGTCAGTATGAATAAAATTTCTCTAGTTTCACTTAGTAACAAAAGTAAACAAAATTACCGCTGCTTGCCAATGCTCTAAAATACCCTAGACCGGCCACTGGGTAACTCCTGCCTTGTGCAGCCCGTGACTCAGGCAATCGAACACGAAAGGTCTGTTATCACCCGCAGCGGGGCAATGGAGCCGACTGACGATCCATCAACTCTAGCTGGAAGTACACCCGACATTACATGGGAAGAGCCAGGTCCCGCGATTCCCCGCACTTGAATGCCTTCCGAACCAGCTGCCACGAAGCTTGACCCAAGAACTTCAGCATGTGCGTGCCACCTGGGATGTACGACACTAAAAAGGAAGACAAGCCGCACAACTGGAGTACCGAAAAAATGAGGGTTAGCACGTAGGACTTGGCCACCAAGGTTGCATACAGCGTCAGAAACAAAGAGGAAAAGTAAACCGCAGTGAAAGGTAGCCTGTCGGAACGCAGCACGCCCACATCACAACACAGAAGGCATACAAGGGACCATAAAATCCTCATCACTTTCTTTCTGCATATATATATATATCCAAACATGTTGTTAAAAGAATTAAAACTAGAGCCAAACTTTAAAGTTAGGCATTGCGGACCTGGAAGGTTCGATGAGATGCCGAGAGAGGGCAGCGACACCTCTCAGGAGCGCCAGGGCAGCGAGAAAGCAGAGAGAGCCCATGGTAAACAAAAGGGCAAATTTAGACGGGGCAAAAACAAGTAATGGGAGTGTGAGGAAGGCCAAGAACATGAAGAGCACCCCGACTGCCGCAACAACGCCGAACATCAGCATACTCTGGGAAGAAAGAGGGTTGTCAGCAATGCTGGCTCTGGTGGCATTCACCATGTTGTTCGCCCCGTCGAGCACGCGAGATGCTCCCTCCTTCACAGCAGAGAGCCCCGTATGCAGTAAGCCGTTCTGTTCAACTTGGCGTGGCGGAGGCTTCATGGACCCACTCGGGAACCGCCCTGAGGAGCCTCTGCCTCCAATGCCTGCTGCCGCTCCAGTGGCGTCAGTGCTACCCCCATTAGTGCCTAGTATGTTTCCAAGGAAACCTGGGACGGACGGCTTTCCTCCTAATGAGCCGCTGCGTGATGGGGCTCCCTGTAACGAGACCATTGCGTATCCCTTCTTCTCCTGCTGCTGAGTGCCGCCGTAGAACGACAGATTGTTTGCAAAGTCGCCGAAACTCTGCTGTGATCCCATCATTTTCTCGGTGCCGTGCAGATCCAGGAAGCACAAGGCAGTTGCGCGTTCGGCCCGAGGGAGTTCTATGAACTCCAGCAACAAGTAGTAAAGCTACTTCAATCAGTTATGGGCTTTATTCTCGATTATCTGCAGAAAGGGAGATAATCAACGGTATATTCGCCTCTGCGAGCACTGACGGGTCTGGCTCTGCTGTACAGGTGAGGCGTTTGCAACGGCCAGCGTCTTTCTAAGAAAGAAAAAAGACAATGCAGCAACGGCAATTCCCATAGGCAAATAAAGAAAAATTAGTAATAGGATTCCGCTCAAACGTTACATCTCAGGGAGGCCAGCCCCCTGGTTTCCCAACTAACTGCTGGCGGGTCAGTGGGTTTGGTTAGGGGAAGTGCTGATGCTCGTCATCTTGACAGATTTAAGTCAAAAGGGAAAATGTTCACAGTTGAAATAATGCCAGTCCCAAGTTTACAGCCTGGAACTTATTAAATATGTTGCAGAACGCATTTTTTTGATGCAGCTACAGCCTCCACCCTCCAGTAAACTGCCATCAAATTGACATCATGTGATCAACTAAAGACTGGAAGGCGGGCTGGATTGCGAGGGGCTGTGTCGTGGCTATCTGGCTTCAACCACCACTAACAAAGTAGACGCGTTCTGAAAACACTCTAAAGATGTGAGAGTACGCATACTCAAAAATAGGGAACTACGCTAGTAAGTATCTAACCGCTGAAATGATTGGCTGCAATGCCTGGGGTCTATCGAAAAGCATGTGCAGTAAATTTTGAAATCTTTGCATTGCCGCACCGCCAGCTTGGTAAACAAAGTCGCTCTTGATGCAGGAGGTAAGTCTGCATTCGTTTCTCAAAGCTGAACGGAGTCGTCCTCTGTAAATGTGTTTGGCGGGGAGTTACATTCAGGGACATTATCGGCCGTCACTTGAGATGCGTGGGCAGAACATTCGGGATTTTGCACGATGCTCAGCGTTGTCGGTATGAGGAGAGCAATCGCGCACTGCTTCCGGTGAACGAACCGTCTGACGGTTAGGTTGGACGCAACTCGGCCGGCTGTGTAAATTTCGTCGTGAGGCCTCTGCTTTAAAGGAAAAGTACGTGGCATGTTTCCATTATTTAAGAATAACCAGTCCCGAAACAAAGATAGTTCCTCAAGGCTTGATTCCCTGAAGCCATGCCAAACTTGGAACAACCAGGCGGCGACGCAGTTGCGGCCAAGGTGCACCTGGCTGCACCTTTGGCACACTGATCCAAGCAAAGAATGTGGGGAACTGCACTACTGTTTCTCACAAACATTGACTTAACCATTTGGATGTCACTTCAAGTAGGATAATGGTAAGTTATAACGTGCAAACAAGCATTGCAATACCAAACATTTGTATATCAACACTAACACTGTATTCCATTGGGCACCCAAAACCGAAATGAACAATACTTGCCAGTAGTTATATTTCTCCTACCTCACGACTCTCTGGATTGAACCTTCTCGAGCCATGTTTAGTCTTTAAGGTAGTTGACTGCCGCTGACACGTTTCAATAAACGGGTGCTAGCACACTGGTGAATGAGAAATTGTTCCACCTACTGCAGAGGTACTTTCCACTCTAGATTTGAGCGCTGCTGACACATATGGCATGTGTCACTTCCAGCGGCAACGATCAGCCGTGGGACCACCGACGTATCACTATCAATATCTGTTAACTTTACGCATCAGTTGTGCTTCAAAGATGCATACAGACTAAGCGTATACACTTCGCAAAATAACAAACATACAAATTCGGCAGCGAGTTCTAAATTGCTGCTCTCGTGCGTTTCTGTGCTATATGTAGGAACGAGTGATGATCCGAATGGTGCCTAATGATGCTTAAGGTGTGAGACCACCAGCCTCTCCATGTAAAAGCAAAACGCCCTCCTGCAAACCTTAGGACTAATCAAGCGTGACTTTCCTCTTTCAGCTCGAGGATTATAAGCTGAGGTGCTGAAACCCAAGTACCTCATACCACCACAGCTAATTAAGTTCTACCCTGCTGCAGCCTTCTTTGCCCCCCAAAACTGCAAATACAAGCGCATTGTATGGTTTTACTCAATGAACCAGAAACAGAAGCGGTTTGAGCCTTTCCCCAGTGAAGCAGCTAACCGCATCGCCAAGGTACCAGACTCCCAGAACGCTGCCAAAAATTCTTCATCTTTGAAAATACCTTTGCTGGTGAAACCCTCACAGATGTTTCGGCCCAGAACCAAAGCGTGTTGTGTGGCACACGTCGCTATTACTGGAACTGAGGAAAATATGAGAAATCCAGCGGCAAGACGGCTGGACTTTCGCTCGCTGTGAAGTCTATGGAGAGTAGGGTATGCTGAACATGAGCAGAACCAACGTTTTTATATCGATGAGTGCGGATTGAAAATTCATTGCATCAGAAGCGTCATCCCATAAATTTACAGGCCTGTAGAAACGCATTCAAAGAAGCATTTGCAACGCGGTATTCTTCGCATCACGGGAAACAACAGTATCTTACTTTCTTAGGGATACACATCAACCCCCCGAAAACGAAGCCCATTCCAAGATATACACTCGGATTCAACAGGAGTCAGGAACTGTTATAGATATCACGCAAAAACCATTCATTAATTTTGAATCGTAAGAGGTAACGAGGCATTCATATGCCCAACGGACAGCTTAACAACCCCTATAGACGTTGACGTACTCCTTCCGCATATCCCACGGTAAGCCAAGGTTCCACCGCGGCACTGCAGTATGCACCCATTCTTATACGTTTTGCCGTCGGTTCCGCACACGGGGTCTCTGGTTTTAGGGCACCACTTACAAGCTGTACAATCAAAAAATCAGAGAGAAGCGAGGTGGCTCAAGGGCTCTGCTAGTTATGCATTCAGGAAATCTGCCCCAACAAACAGTAATGCTTGGTGCTGAACTTGAAGGGTTCACGAAGATCAATTTGAGCGGCCTTCTCACATGCATTCTGTACACACTCTCCTGCGTACAGACTGGTTCCACCTCGGCAGTTCAGTATGCACTCATTTCGGTAGGTTTTGCCGTCAGTGCCGCAGACCGGATCGTACAAGCTAGAGCAGGAGCATGCTAAAAAAGTTAACGTTCACAGCAGGAGGCAGCTAGCGATAAACCAAAAATTATGGGCTGTTAGAGATCTCCAACCAATCAGTTGACACACTCGACAGGCAATGCATTATTCAGGTCTAACAGAGAGAAACCGTAACAGTGACTCACGTCCAACCCTTCGGCATTCTCCCCTATAAGCAAGGGTTCCATCTCTGCACGTTAGTATGCATTCATTCTGGTACGTTTCGTTGTCGATGCCGCACACCGGGTCATACTCATCCGAGCAGGAGGAACAAGCTGCAAAAATGTACACAGAATGGTGAAGATTGCAATATAACGAACATCTAAAACCGGTAAAGGTCACTACGTAAACAGCTGACACATTCGTACGCCCTGGCATCCTTCAGGTCCAACGGAGCTGTCTTAACAAATACTCACCTGAAAGCGAAGTCAGTCGGCATTCGCCCTCATAGGAGAAGGTTGCGCCTTCGCAGTTCAGCTTGCACTGATTCGGGTACGTTTCGCCTTCCATGCTGCAGACCGGGCTGTAGTTGTCAGGGCAGATGCAACTCGCTATTAAAACGCCCACAGCAGAAGACAAAGAGCCATACAACAAACGTCAAAAACTGTTAAAGATGCCACTACGTATAATTAGCTGACGCTTTTGAGTGTTTTATTAAGCTCCAACGAAGAGCCGACTTTACAAGCGCTTACTTATACCAATTTTGCATTCACCCTCATAAGCGAGGGTTCCACCTGCGCACTTTAGAATGCACACATTCTGGTACGTTTCCCCGTCCATGCCGCACACCGGGTTGAAGTCTTCCGCGCAGGTACACTCCTCCTCCTCTAAATCAACACCCACAGCAGAAGGCAGATTGCAATACAACAAACATCTAAAACCGATAGAGGTCACTGCAAAGTCAGCTAAGACACTCAAGAGGCATGGCGTTATTCAGGTCCAACGAAGAGCCGAGATAACAAAATCTCACCTGCAGCCGGTTGGCATTCACCCTCATAGGCGAGGGTTCCACCTGTGCACGTCAGCATGCATTCATTCTGGTAGGTTCCGCCGTTGGTGCCGCAGACCGGTTGGTATAAGTCCGAGCAGGCGGCACAAGCTGAAAAAGTGTTCACAGTAGGAGGCAGATTGCAACACAACAAACATCTAAAACCGATAGAAATCATTGCGAAATCAGCTGACACATTCGAGAGGCATGGCATTATTCAATTCCAACGAAAAGCCGACATAAAAAAATCTCACCGTCAGGAAGTTCGCATTCACCCTCATAGGCGAGGGTTCCACCTGTGCACGTCAGCAAGCATTCATTCTGGTACGTTTGGTTGTTGGTGCCGCACACCGGGTTGTAGTCTTTCGAGCAGGAGGAACAAGCTGAAAAATTGTCCACAGCAGGAGGCAGATTGCAATACAACAAACATCTAAGACCGATAGAGATCACTACGTAATCAGCTGACACATTCGAGAGGCAAGGCATTTTTCAGGTCCAACTAAAAGTCCACTTAACAAGTGCTTACGTGACATGGGAACGCATTCGCCCTCATAGGCGAGGGTTCCACCTAGGCACGTTAGTATGCACATATTCTCGTATGTTTCGCCGCTGGTGTCGCAGACCGGTTCGTATGCGTTTGAGCAGGAGGAACAGGCTGCAAAAAGATGCACAGCAAGAAACAGATTGAAATCGAATAAATATCAAAAGTTGTTCAGAAGTTTCACTGTAATCAGCTGGCACAATCGACAGGCAAGGCATTACTCAGCCTTAAGAAACACTCACGAGAATTCGGTTGACATTCACCCTCATAAGCGAGGATTCCACCTTTGCACTCCAGTGTGCATTGGTTTGGGTACGTTTGAAAATCGGTGCCGCAGACAGGTTCGTAGTTGTTAGGGCAGGCGCACGCTGCACAGCAACTCATCTAAACATATTGTTGCTGTGGTTTCGGTTTAATTCAAGAGCCATTGGGCAACGGGTAACTTGCTTAGCTGGGTTTTTTGTGCCTCAACAGTTGCCGCCTTACATGTGACAGATTTGCATTCCCCCCTGTAGGCCAGCGTGCCACCCTCGCAGTTCATTACGCATTCGTTCACGTGTGTTACGCCGTTGGTATCACAAACAGGGTCGGACACGTCAGCGCACGTACACCCTGTAGAATCAAAAGGTAAAACAGTTTAATCAAAGTATCAGGTTAATTAAAGTGTTGCTTCGAAGATTTGCAACAACTGTCAGTAAGCATCGGAACGGAGCTAGTACACTCGTTGAATAGCCACAGAAACAAACGGCTCACCTGAAGGCGATTTACAAGCACCCTCATAGGCGAGGGTTTTGCCGTAGCAGTTCATCAAACACTCATTGTGGAAAGTGTTGTTTGTGGTATCGCACACAGGGATGTACTCTTTAGTACACGAACACTCTGCAAAACGGACATGCAAAAGTAAATGTCAAAAACATACAATAAAAGGTTTCTGCATGTGGTCTTGAAACCCATGCCTGCTGAGCAGCCGACAATTATACGGGCATCCAGGCTCCACAAGAATAGCCGGACTTACCTTTAGTTTGGCAAGCACCCGCATGGGCCAGGGTTGCGCCCTGGCAGTTCATTATGCATTCGTTGTCGTGTGTATTCCCTTGAGTGTCACAGACTGGTTTGTAGAGCAGTGGGCAAGCACATTCTGCAGGCAGTGTCAACACAGCACAATAAGCAGCAGAAACAAGATTATGAACTGTGCCCAATCATAATAAACAAATCAGTTCTACAACTTGTTGTCACTCTTTTTATAGCTTTCTTATCCTACTGCCAATTCTGTGCCTCTTACCTTTGCTGTTGCTACAAGGTCCAGGACAGAAGATTGCGACGTTTGCCTGTTGAGCCACGCACTTGTTTGGGTACGTAATGCCATCAATGCCACATACTGGATTGTAATCAGAGTTGCACTGAAAGTCTGTGCATGCACAGTAACAAAGGAAAAAACAAATGATACTTTTAAACTCGAGGTCACTCGAGGCTAGCGCTTCTTACCACATCAGCCCACTACGAAAGTATTTGCCCCCAACTCTCCTTAATATATGCTCTTCATAATTTAATTTAATTAAAATAAATTGACAAAAGCATAAAATTGGTGGTGCTGAAGAAAACGGCATACTCCCTTGGGCTTCCGATGTTGCTAGCACCACCACCAAGACTGAGAGCTTCAAGGAATAAATCATTTTGCAAATACCTGCTCAGATTCTGAAAAAAGTTGATGCTTAAAAGCTCTGTTGGAATATAACAAAGTATACATGATTTCAGCGCCTCGCAAACATAAAATCATAAAACCGCCACGGTGAGAGACTGTGCCCTAAAGGAGGACCACTGGTGAATTTGCACTGGCAGCCCCTGATCTCCCTAAAGATCGTTATAAAGGAAAGCACATGAATTCAAACCGTTTGTAAAAAGTTTTCAGTAGATATTATAAAGAAAACGGTTTGTTGCGGTGAATTAAGCCAGCCACAACTTGAGTTCTAAAGTAACTAGCAACTGCCTACTACTGGTTCCTTGTACCCCTGTCTCTGTCGTTGTGCAGATCTACGACCGAAACATGAATCCCAAGAAAACAAATTTTTCCACTTCGTTTAATTTGTCCGACGCACTTATGGCTTTCTTGTACTGTGAGGGTTGCTGTACAGATATATATGGAAATATCTAAATCTAGCTTCGGATTTCTTTCATGATCGCTTATATTCCCTCCGCAGCCATCGTGGTTCTCTTGCTTGTCCACCACCTACAGTTTGATAGGCAAAACGCTTCAAACCGACCTGCGCTGCAGCTCGATGGTTTATTCATGTCTTTACTACAAAATATCAATGACGGCAGCATACAGGTACACCGGAAACCAAACCACGATGCAGTAGGTGCCTATTGCCACCTACCGCATCTTACAGAACACGCTGACACACAGTAGTTCTAGGCATTTGGAAAATTTCAAGTCGTTGATGAACGGATGTATTTAATAATACATACACATGTAAGCTTCCAACTTAGCTTTCAGCGATTTCTGGGTTGGGCTATTCTAATGTTCTAGAGCGTAGGACTACTAAGCGCTGGTCCTCTTGACATGCACATGCACTATCATAGGACTACCGCCACGTGTAGGGGTCGAAGGCCAATCTCGGTATCTCAGTATAAACTACCCAAAGAGAGGTTCTGTTGCTAAAATAAGAAGTTTGGCCTAGCGTGACGGTAAAGCCTCTTCTTAAGTACCAAACTTATCGAAAGCGCCTCCAAACAACATCGCTGTAAAACCAGCGGAGGTTTCAACGGCCATGAAGCTCTAAAGCATCCGTAAAACTATCGTGTCAGTTTCTGTGTTCTGTTTGTGCCGGCTGCGGCTGCTCGGCCGTTCCCTTGCTGCTCAGTAGCTCCTGAAGATGCTTTTTGATACCCGTCAGTCGACCGTAGAGTTGCTGCGTGCATCAAACAAGAGCTTTTTACGCACAGTAACTTCCCCGCCCAAAACAGCTCATTTTGAACTTCGAAGATGCCCACACATCAGCAAGGCTAGACTCGACCATGACAGAAGGGCAATACGAACGCCAGCCTTTCTTACACATAATACACATCTGCGCGTTCACCGAGTATTTCCAACCTCCAATTAACGATGGCATAACAATATGATATTAGAATCCAATTAAAGATGGGATAAAAACTATATGGTATTAGAAGCCACCAAATAGAGTTAATAAATGAAAACGAACCTGTAGAAACAGATGCTTTGCTCGCTCCCGTATGACCTCCTGCCGCTTGTATTCGGTGCGCGTCTTCACGGCTTTCTTCTCTGCTTCATGCAGTTTAAGAAACGACGCAACGCGGGCATCCACTTGCACAAGTTCAGTGCAGCTGTCGTCTGCGGCGCATGTTGCAGTCATAAATAAGACACTCAAAATGTCAGAAGCACGACACAGCCAGTGCGAGTGAAAGAAAAATTGAAGTCTTTCAACACGTTTACGTGTCGACAGAACAGCATCGCTCCACAGAAAAACTGAAAAGGAATATAAGTATAAAAGTATAGGAAGATGTGGTATGTGCATAATGTCGAGCGGCAGCCTACTGATTGCCTTGGCAAGTTCCTTTTGACGGTTCGTGTACCCCGTCGTTAACACTTTGTATTTCTTCTCTAACTTCTTGGTCCGTTGCACAGCGGAAGCTAGGCCGGTTTTGAGTGTTTCCACTTGATGAACATAAACCTGGATGCGCTCATTTGGGCTTAGGCTAGACGCCAAGACGTATCTGCAAACATGCAGGACTCATCCAACCTGCCGTTAAGTCAGTCGAGGAATAAAATTTAAATAAATGATACTCTCATGAGATGCTCACTGCGCATAAATTACGTAGAGTGCAGCCGCTGTCTAGGCACTCCCAATGCGCTGGTTTCTAGTGAAATGAAAGCTGAATTTCGAGCTGAATCATAAATATATTTCTCTTTTGTTCTTAACTTCGTGCATCTGAATGTGAGGAGCATACTTAAAAGAAACCCTTTTGTCTTAATTAGGCATACTGGGATGTACAACAAGCTCATTACATAGAATGGTATATGTTAAACAAAAACGGATTTGAAGAACTAGGAGCTCACGACTTCGAAACTGGGTTAAACACCAATTGTGTTTCCAGTGTGAAGAGAAGCTTGTCGAGTTTTGGGTAATTCTCATCCACACCCCATGAAGCGACTTCCATTTCAATCAATTCCCTCGCCGCCTGCACACAAACAAACAAACCCTCATTCGTGACGTTCTCCCACTCTAAAAAACAGATCCCTAATCTTTGGTTCATTGCAAATGCAAAATACGGCATTAAAAATTGAATACAAACCTGCATCTCTTCCAAACTGCACGGCTCGAGTTCGCCAGAGGGCGGCGGCGGCTGCGACCAAAGAAATGCACATTCATGAAATAATGAATAAAGAGGCATGATGCTCTTATTCACTCAGCTACGCGAGTGGTCACTAGACACTCAAAATATACAGCAATTAAATACAAATAGCACTTCACTATAAATAGCAATTACTAGCAATTAAATATAAATGGCAATTAAATATAAATCTCGAATCCCTAGCGTCTTGCCAGTTGGGGCAAAAATCGACAGCCCACCTTAAAGCCGCGAAACGGATGCTCGTAGCAGTCGTGTTGGACGAGCAAGTTCTGCAAGCCACCAGAAAGAATGCCAATCGAATTCAGCTAATGAAAAGCAAGCGCGAACCAAAAAAGGAAAAGACACTCGTTCTCACGAGGTGGTCACTTAATGAATGACAACCCTATGTGTTCATGCAAGCCAAGATAAATACACATGTTGGCATGCGTTTACAACGACAGTACAGTTATGTTTCCGCAGTAATAATAACATACACAACTAGAAGCATCGCTCGAGCACTAGCGAGCAGCAGCAGGCGAGTACAAAGTTTCTTGAAACCCAAAGAATTCATGGAATAGAGACGATCGTCTTAAAGCGGAAAATGCATTTATTTCTGTTTTGCCTCAGCTCACAAACACGCGCTCCGTCATGGCAGTCGCTTCTGAAACAGCAGCAACAGCTGCGTCCTTCGCCTCCTCGCTGATGCGCGTGCCGCCCTGCTGCAGCTGCTGCTGTACAGCCGCAGCGACCACGGTTGTCGCGTCGAGAGACAAGCTCAAAGGCTTAGGGGGAGGCAGAATGGGTCTTGGAAGCTCCAGCTGCATCACTTGGGTTTGCTCTAGAAACCGAATTCGCGCCATCTCCGCCGCGCGCTCAGCACGGCGCCTCTCCACCTCCTCCATGTCCAGATCCTGAAAAAATCGAAAGGTTGGAACATTTACAAAATTAGCATCAACCCTAATGGCAAAAACCATCCCTCCTGCAATCCGACGCCTCGAAAACACTGAGAAAATACAAAAAAAGTATTCATGAAACCGGCAGCTTGAGTGCACAAGAGGGGATGCCATTGAGGCAGAGAACATGAATAAGTGGTTTCTGATACAGAAAAAATTGTGTGTCGACTAGAAAGCACAGCCTTGGGAAACGCAAACAGTAATATGCATAAACAATAATATTATGCATTCGGACGGACAGCTTCAGATTCAAGAAATTCTTTTTCCTCCTCTGTAATATCATCTGGAAGTTGTCCGGTGACATCATTGCGAGGGGCAGGAAGAGATGCGAGTGAAGTGCGCGCATGAAGCCGTGCTAATTGTAATTCTGCTTTTGACCCCATCCCACCCCCTTCTGAGGCAGACCCTCCCTCTGACGGGTCATGCAAAGGAGTGGCGCTGCTGCCATGGCCCGCGCCGGTTATCCGGGATGCTGCAATAAGAAAATACGAATACGACTAAGTTGAAATGCATGCAAAAAACGGTCCCAGCAGCAATCCTAAAACCTAAACCCTAAACAGCCTCTTGGCCTACTGGATACACTTTAGCAACAAAGATGGCATTCTGCATGCAGCAAAGTCTGCACCTCTCCAACTGACCTGCGGTGAGAGGAGTATCTGAAATAGCGCCAGTCAAACGGCTGCCCCTCAGCTGCTGCTGCAGCATGTTCGGCGTTCGTACATCACCTGGCGTCAGTCCCCCGCCTCCCGGGACATCTTCCACTTGAGCATTTTCCCCTCCCTGCGCGGTGCAATAACAAGAATCCTAAAACCTGAACCCTAAACCCTAAACCACCAGCAAAGATGCATCCCAATCTCTTCCCTCCGAGACAAAGCAGTATCCCTTTTACAAGCCAATCGCTAATTCCACATCTTCCTTGTCCCTCTATCTCCTCTGCGTGATCGAGCCATTCACTTGTCTCTCTTTACATTATAACTTGGTGTCTCTTCATATTATAACTTGTCTTTCTCTACAGTATAACTTGGCTCTCTTTACTCTATAACTCGCCCTTTCTCCTGCTCACCTCCAGCGGCGTGTTGACCCCTAGAAGTGCCAGGGCGTTGCGGGCCTCCTGCTGCACGCGTTCGGATCGGCGAGGCACACGGGACACGGCTGTGGAGGGAGTGGAAAGCCCTGCAACACAAAGCACCTAGACCCTAAACCCTAAACCTGAAACCCTAAACCTCAATCCCTCACACAATGGTTAGCAGTTAAGGCGCATTCTGCCGTCTACCTTCCTGCAAGCAATGTGACTGAGACACTTCAGAATGGCAATACGATGAAAGAACCCTACCGCTAAACCCTAAACCATGGAAGATTAGATGCGCCGTGCTAGAATAAGCAAGCTGACCCTAAAACTCTAAGTGCCACGCCACCCCAGTAGTCTCCCTGTCTGTGATAGGAAATAGAAAGACAGACAGAAAAAGAACTGAAAACAGGTCTGAAAGCTTCTTCACCTTGGGCAAGGAAACTGGAAGTTTCGTCGTGCCCATCCGAACCTGTCAGCAACGAGGCCTCCGCGCCAAGCCGCACCAACTCCTCCTGCACACCCGCAGCAGGGCAGCAAATCTGGCAACAGCTCTGATCTAGAGCTCAGGAAAAATCCCCTTCTTTCGCTCCCTCAGAAACTCGAGGTGTATCCGCTAAAAAAGTTGGGGACGGGGGTATTCTGGAGTGTATGTGCAGCTGACCAATTCGTGTTCTTTCAGCATCGGTTCTGGCAGGTTCAGTTTCATCTTTTTAGAAATTGCCTCTTTTTTGAGTTTTTCCTCTTGTAGTTTTAGATATTCATCAAGATGGTCTTCTCTTAGACGCTTCAACTTCCTCGCGTCCTCCCTTCGGAGCTTCTCTTCTTCTCGGGCGCGCATTGCCCCTTCCATGTGCTGCAAGCTGTCAATACACCACAAAAACGACAAACCAACAAGACCCGAGTTGCTCTATCAAACCCTTTTCAATCTAACCCTTAGCCGTAAACAGCATTAAAACGATTGACGTGCGAGCCGATGGAAGAAAAAATCTAATAAAAGATAGTAGCTAATAAAGGAATATCAAACGGAGGGATATATTACGTGTTTTGCCTTAAAAGTTGAATTGAATTACGCAACGCTTGTGACCTACCTAATGTTGGCAAAATTCAAATTTCCTTCCGGATTTTCCTCCGACGGCACCTCGTAGAAACCTGAAGAAAACAAAACAAAACACTCCAAAGAACGCTGCATCTCCCCTGCATGCATCCTAATCCAACAGAAGCAGCAACGCGCAAATTTGGAGATTTAAAAAACACTATGCTGATGCAGTCAGTAGCAACAGCTGCTCTTAAAGCTGCTGCTCCAACTCGCATTTTGGGGTTTAGAGTTTAGGGTACGCTCCGTCCTGATCTCGTTGCTCCCCCTCGCCTTGCCACCCCTCTGGCTTCAGCAAACACCATTTTGCGTATTTTTTTGCTTGAGCTTAATATTTTAGATGCTACAAATTAAAACCCACTTCCTAAACCCTAAACCCTAAACCCTAAATCACCCGGGGGTGGCTTCTCCTCGAAGGGCACTTCTTCGTATGGCTGGAAATTCTTTCTGGTTCTTCTTTTCGCACCCGTGATAATACCTGCGGATACACCCGGAAACAAGGAACGATAAAAGATGGCGTTGTTGTTTCTGCTCGGAGTGCTGCAGCACTTGCACGCATCTGGTGCCGTTGCCGTATGTACACTGCAAAACAACCAAGCCTCCGCTTCAAACCCACCAGCTGCCTTCAATTCCCTTTTTTTCTGCAGTGCCGCTAAGCGCCGCGCCTCTTCTAGCTGCTTTTCCCTGGCCTGTAAAGATCCCCGCAAAAACCGCACAAGCCCAACTGCTCTCTCTACAATTGTTTGGTCTGAATGCGACAGATTTCGTCTCGGGTGTCTAAATGACGAGATGCTCACTTTTCGTTTGGCTTTCTTCCCGCGGGTGTTCGCGAGACGGGCTCGCGCCTCTTCAAGCATTTCCTTCTCATCCTCAGCCATGTCAATCGGATCTGCGAAAACAAAGAAGTAAAACCATAAACCCTTAAACCCTTAACTGAACCCTAAACCCTAAACCCTAAACACTTTCAGCCTTTTTGAACAAAAGGACACTTTTGCCACACCTGCACGTGAGGGTTTGGTTTCAGGGTGTGGGTCGATTTCTCCAGGACGCAGACGCCTCGGATCCTCCTTTCCTCTCTGCAAGCAAATACACCTCAAACCTTAAACCCTCAGCCCTAAACCCTGAACCCTACATGCATAGACATTTCGAGTGTCTCTGGTGTTGTGCGGTGCAGCCGTTAAGTTTCTAGCCTCTTCAACTGATTCTTGACAATCCGTACATACAGCGGCAGCGCGGCAAACGAACCCCACTTCGAAGTAGTAATACTAATACAAAACTACTACCAACAAATGTTAAAAGAATACTAAAAAATCTTCATCTTTATTTGGGATGATCTTTAAAGTACTAAAATATGCTAAGAAACATGAATGGCAGGAATTCGCACCAAAAATCCAATTCCTCTCCCAGGGGCCTTGCGGGAACCAGGCGCCTGGGAATACCCGGTGCCGCTTTCGTTTGCCTCTTCGATTCCTTCTGCATACGACAAAAGCAAAACAAAACAAAAACATTTGAGGGTTTGCGGTTTTCAGCCAGCAACAAACCCCAAGGTCTACGGAAGAGCCAAGGGCTGTGAGACAGGAAAACAATTTCGATCGTAAAAAAACGGTACTTTGAATTGTGTTGCAGGGGTCACTGTTTAAACAGGTATGTAAATGTATTTGCAGGTGTATGTACACCTCGCATGCAGATAGGGTACATATATGAATATACATATCCGGCTATCTACATGAACTGTGACGGAAGGGAGGCGCAAAGCGGAGAAAAGCGGCTTGCCTTGTGCTTGATCTAAAAGCTCCTCATAGTGCATGAGGCACTGATACGCCGTCCTGCCAACGATGGGGGCAATCGTGCGCCATTGGGACGGCATGATTTTGGCAAGGTGCAAAAGTTTCTCCTCCTCCTCTAAAGTCCATTCTGTCTTCTTCACACTTGGGTCCAACCACTCGTACCTGTACAGACACCCGAGCGCACAGAAGCCGCAAATGAGTTGAGAAGAATTTGCGGTGCTGCTTCAGGCTAAGAAACAAACGGACAAGTTATATAAGGGGAAGGACAAAAGGTATTTCCTGTTGAGGGTTTTGGGTTTGGTGGTTTTCAAGGGTTTAACGCACCATCTGGCTTTGCATTGTTTAGCTGATTTCTTAACCAGCAGAGAGGCAACTCGACTCCAGTTGTTTAGGCCATATTTCATGACAGCGGCTTTGAGAATTTCATCCTCGCTGTTCCTCCACACACCTCCCTTAATGAAGATGCGAACCATCTTCGCCGTTTAAACAAAATCACGGAGCGCCGGGAGACCGGCTCTTTCTGGATGCAACTACAGATAAATAGGGAAATGCATTGAACTTGAGGGGAAAACAGAAAAGATTTAATTTTGTTACAACATAAATAAAAACTTATTGATGGGAACTTGCACCAGGCAATCGTGCTTGCTTTTTCCTTCGAATAATCAACAAGATATTTTTTCGTTTGTTGGTGCGATTAATCAAATACAGAAGTGGAACAGTTGTAGGGAGCCCAAGTGATCTTCATCAACAAATCTGCAAATTCCCCGCGTTTTGTACGTACACCACAACCGCAATCAAAATTCTCCCATCAAAAGTACCATTTCTGTTTTGCTGTAAGCGAAAGCAGATCGGTAGAGTAGCATCAAAAGACCCGTCGGCTCACACCGCATGCATTTCACAGTCTGCCAGCCCCAAATCCGTTCAAGGGTATTTCCTAGATTTTGTTAATTTTCAACGAGACAAGCTTCAAAAAAATAAAAAATTAAATTAAAATATATGAATAATTTGAAGACTGTTTTTAGTGAAGGGGTTGCCATTATCTAGTTTAATTCGCAACGACAGGGGGCCACCTACTTGGTCCACTTGTATTTTCTTTTTCTTTGCTTCCCCTAAACTGAATAATGATAATGCTAAAACAAAACTTAATTAAAAAAGTATAACAACTAGAGAGAACAAACACGAACGTTCTTTACAGTTTTACAAGAAGCCCATGTGACACCAAAGACAGTGTCATCGCTGAGACCGCACCAAAATGCCTTTTTAAGGGACCGAACGGTTCTGTTTCCTATTTAATTTATGTTTTAAAATTCAGTTGAAAATTTCAATGAAAAGTGGCTTTTAGTTTCAAAGCTTTTACCATTTGGGTTAAGCCCCGCTGCTGTGGATAGGCGAGTCTTAACAGGTGAAACAGTCCAAGTGTATTTTGATCTTTTGCAAAAATCTTATTATTTAAAGTATTTTGAAGGTTTCAACGGAGTTAACTTTTGTTTTCCACAAATGCGAATTATTTCACGCTCTCTGTGACCCTCGTACGTCCACCTGTACTGAAAAACCATAGGTACCAACGTAAAAGGAATACTTCCATCTGTGTTTAAATACCATAAATATCAACACAAAAACTGTAGCTTTCAAATGGTTGGTTCTCAAAAAAGCTGCCCTTGTCCAGCTTGCTTCCCAGGCCATGCCGACCCAAAGACCAACCCACACAAACCCCACAATCAAAAACAGCAGCACCATATAACCAAAGGATTTTGTTGTATTGTTTGTGGCAGAGAAAGATGGAGTTGCGCCAAGTAAAGAAAAGATGGAAAGTGCAAACGAGACATAACAAACGCTGCTGCTGCTGCTGCTGCTGTTCCACAGAGCACTCAACGCCGAGAAGCGCCGAAATATGCGGCTTCCCGCGAGCACGCAAACCGTAAACCGAAACCCCTAAACCCAAAACCCTAAACTTGAGGCCTAAACCCTAAAAGCTAGACGAATAAACCGCGGTTGTTTGGCAATGCATAAAAGAAAGAAGCCGCTTTGTATCACTGCAAGACGTTGGTCAGTTGGCTCGTAGAGAGTGAATAAGTTGAACTAATGAAATAAATAAGAAAGGGTGGTGTAAAAAACGACAAGAAAGAGAAAATAAGAGGCAGAACTGCAAAGTGTCACTGTACACTTCCGTGGAGAGTCCGTCCGGCTCTAAAGAAACGAAAGGCAGGGAGAAAACAAAAAGACGTGCAAATTCTTGGGTCGTGAAAAGCTTTTAATGTTTTGACTCCCAGGGGTGAGCGTTCTTCGTAATGCATGAGATGCTGCCGCTCAAACGGTTGGTGCTGGTGCTGCATTTTTTCCTGTTCGATTTGGCTGCCGAGGGAACTGCTGGTACTTCCTGTTGCTTCTGCACTTGCTGTGGCTGCTGCTGCTGCAGTTGCTGCTGCTGTTGTTGTTTAGTTGTGTGGCGCTTGATTGGCTGCGCTTCCGTTGGTTCCTGTCGTTGGTTCATCATTTTGTTTGTTGGCATTCATTTTTTGTTTGAGTTTTTCGAGCTGTTTTTTTGCTTCTCCGGGTGGGAAGTCGTCGGGATCGAAGAAGTGGGGAGCGATTTCGAGCAGCCACTCGCCTCTTACTTGGGTGCAAGTTCTCACAAATGCCTTTGAAGTTAAAACAAACTCATGATACAGAACCCATTCTGGTTTGTGGGTGAGGACGGAGGAGGGGTGCAGGGCGACAAGCTGGCCGTCTTTGACTGTCAGAAAGTGGCCACTACGTTGCATATGTGCCACCTGCATGAAATAACCACTAAGGACAGCTTTTCGGATCTGAGGATAATAGTTTTTGTCGGTGTAGGGAGTCGAGGTGATGGGGATCGTGAGCCTTTCCATGGTTCTTTGCAGTTGGGTGCGGACGTTCTTCGCTGCCGCGAGAGAGCGAGGGTTCAAAAAGTTTTCAAAACAAAACTGACGCTCGAGCTCTGGGTTGCCGGCGCCGTGCTGTATGTACGCGTGGAAGACATTCAACAAAGTCAGGTGATCTCCGTCGAGATGCGCAAAGCGTGCTTTTGTTGCATCTGCTTGTTTCGCCTTTTCTTTCGGACGCAGAAACGTCAGAGGCACAGACAACATCGCAGCAATAGACAACATCTCTTTGCTGCAGTTGTGGCGCGGAGAATCAACCAGGCACTTGGCTAGCTGAGGGTCCAAAGGAAATTCAGCCATGGCCTCTCCGTCGGAAGTCAATTCCCCGTCGTTGTCCAAAGCACCCAAATAGTTCAACTGACACACACACACCAACAACCTAAACCCTAAACCCTAAACCCTAAACAATAAACCGTGAAAAGCAGGCAGAAGACGAGAGCGTCAGAGTGAATGCCGGATCGCAGAAGGAGACCGAGACACGGACAGCTGCGTGTTGAGAGAAAGAGAAAGAGAGAGGCAGAAATTGACAGAGACAAAGAGAAAGATGTACCTGCTCCAGCGCGCGCATCATTGTCTCTGGCGCTGGGGGATCCATGAAGTCGAAGTGGACGAGATCGTCAATCCCCAACTTCTTCAATGTCAAAACCACACTGGCCAAATTTGAACTGCACAGACAGAAACAGACAAAAACATCCAAAGAGACAATGACAGAGAGAGAGAGACGTAAACAGATACAGCCAAACAGAAACATAAATAAACAATGACAGACAGAGAGAGAGAGACATGTAAAGAGACAAACACAGAGATGGAGACAGGGAAAAAACAGAGAAAAACATAGAAACAGAAGAGACAGAGAAAAAAAGACATGTAAAGAGACAGACACCGAAATCGGGAGACCGACGGTGAGAAGGAGAAAGGGGATGTATTCGCAAGCAAACACATCACAGAGAGGAGACACGCAGAGAAAAGCAGAAGACAGACAGATATAAAGACAGAAATGGTGAGAAACAGACACACACCCGTAGCAGCACATACACACACGTGCAAAGCGAGCCGGTTCACGTGGCCGCCACTGCGGACAGTGCGTAGCTGGCTAGCTAACTAGGCAGTGTGTATCTAGCTAGCTAACTAGGCATTCTTTTGGCTAGCCAGCTATTCTTACCGAAGAATTTCTGCGTATGTTTGGTCGACGAGTTCAGACTCAAAGGCGGACTCCGTGTAGAGCCTGAAGCATTTGCCTGGCCTCGTCCTACCAGCTCTGCCTGCCCTTTGCTGCGCTGATGCCTTTGAGATTGGAGAGACGAGAAGACTTTCCACGCGACTTCTGGGATTATAAACCTTTTGTTTGCTGAAGCCGGGATCGACAACGTACACGATTCCATCAATAGTGAGAGACGTCTCCGCAATGTTGGTGCTAATGACACACTTGCGGCCTGGGGGCCCCCCTGGGTATTTGGCAGGGGGGGCTGCCTCAAAGATGCGCTGCTGCTGGGCAGGGGCGAGAGAAGAATAGAGGGGCACAACGAGAAGCTCGCCGGCGTCCGGGTGTCGCTGCACTGCCCGCTCTAACTCCTTCTTTGCCTGCTCGATCTCCTCCTCCCCAGTCAAAAACACGAGCAAATCACCTGGAGGCTCCGAGAGATGAATCTGATGAGAAAGGAAATTTTTTTTATAATAACACAATAATAACACGACATATACATAAAAACAGACAGGAAGAGAGAGATGCAGACAGGAATCAACGAGACAGAGACACACACGGAGACAGAGAAACAGACACAGAGACAGATAAAAACAAATAGACAGAAATGAACAGAAAGACAAAAATAAAGACAAACAAACAAGCAGAAAGGCACACAGACAGCAAGAGAGACAGACAGAGAGACAAAACAGAGACAGACAGAAAGAGAGACAGAAAACGCTATTGCACTAGTTGGTATCTCTTCATCTGTTGTGGCGTTTGTCTGCACAGACCTGCAGCGCCGTGCGAATTGAAGCCTCTAAGTAATTCTTCTCCGGCTTTGGCGTGTAATAAATTTCTACGGGATGCATGCGGCCCGGGACGTTGAGAATGGGGGCCCCATCAAAATATTTTTGAAACTTTCCCGCGTCAAGTGTGGCACTCATGACGATGACTTTGAGATCCTTTCGATTAGCCGCAACTTCTTTTAGTAGTCCAAACAACAAATCTGTGGCGACTGTCCTCTCGTGTGCTTCATCGAGCAGGACTGCGCTGTACCGCTCCAGCAAAGGGTCTGCCATTGCCTCCCGCAGCAACATACCATCTGTAAGATACCTCAGAATGGTGCTACCACAGCTTCTGTCTTCAAATCGAATTGTGTATCCCACCTCTTGTCCGAGGGTCACGTCGAGCTCCTCAGCAACGCGCTGGGCTACAGACATTGCAGCGACTCTTCGGGGCTGGGTGCACCCTATGCACCGCCCTGCATGCATTCCTGCATGCAGCATGAATTGCGTCATTTGCGTCGTTTTGCCGCTGCCCGTCTCGCCCACGAGAATCACAAACCTGTTTTTGTTGACAAGCTTCAAGAAATGCTTTTGGCTTTTCCATGCAGGCAGCTGCTTGCGGCTCTCGAGAATTTTGTAGTAACGATCCGTGAAGGGGCGGCCATTAAAAGGGTTAATCCCGTCTGCAGGCTCGGGGCCTGAGGTGGGCCCCAGGGGCCCTATCGGGGTGTTGACTGCTGCTGCTGCTGCTGCCGCTGCTGCTGCTGCTGCGGAGGCTGAGGAGGTGAGAGACCCTGCCTGAGCGCCAACAGCCACGCTCCCTGCTGCACCCTCAGCTCCCTCTTCCCAACCCCCACGCCGCCGACGGGCCGGGGCCCCCGAATTCTCAGCAGGCTGCCCGTCTGGCTGATCGGCATCATCCCAGCCGCGTCTCCTGCGGCGAGAAGAAGCATCCTCTGCTGCTGCTGCTGTGCTGCTGCTGCTGCTGCTGTCGCCGGCGCCCAAACGTCCACGACCACCCAGGTCCAGCTTCGGCGCTGGGGCTGTCATCCCTATGGAGCTACACTTGAAACGTTTCCTGCTGCTGCTGCTTCTGTTCCTGCCGCTCTTGCTGCTACTGTTGCTGCTGCTTTTGCTGCAGCGTAAAAAAATAAATTGATCGGAATTACACTCTAAAAAATGCCATATCTCTCGTGCCCCACTCGACAGCAGTCCCGCATGCACGCTGCTGCTGCTGCTGATGCTGCTGGTAGTTCTGCTGCTGCTGCAGCAGCTGCTGCTGCTGCCCTCAACCCGAACACCAGACCCTCCCTTCGTGTGTTAGTGCTTCTCTTTTTTTGTCTTTTGCATTTACTTGCTTGTATGTTATTGTTATATTCTCTAGCAAATTCGCAATTAAGCTAACACCTCGCTCTTCCCGCACTTCACGACACAAAAGCATGCTGTCTTCCTGGGGGCCCCTTCCATTTTAAACCCTAAACTCCAAACCCTAAACTCCAAACCCTAAACCCTGAACCCTAAACCGGATGAATATTTCGAATTTGGATCTGTAAGCTTAAAACACTAAAGCCTAATTGGCAGGTAGGCTCTGCCGGTCTCACCGATCCCAGGGGGCCCCCATTAGAAGCCTATTGGACCGTAAACCCTAAACCCTAAACCCTTGCACTGCAATGGACGTTTTGGAGCCTTCGGGCGCCGCCGCGCCGTTCTCTCGCCCCACAAGCCAGCCTCTGAGCAGCAGCAGCAGCAGAAGCAGCAACAGCAACAGTGTGACGGATTCGATTTGGATAGAAAAGTACCGACCTCAAACCTTGGATGATGTCGTTGGCAACGAAGAGGTGCTTCAGCGCCTTCGGCTGATTGCGCTCGAGGGAAACATGCCACATCTGCTCCTGGCGGTAAGGATGTAAATAACGCATTGATTCTCTTTCTTTCTGTCCCTTACGTATCTTTGTTTATTTAATTTTCTTTTATTTATTCATTTACTTACTTGCTTATTTATTTATTTATTTATTTATGGCAGGGGCCTCCGGGAACCGGCAAGACTTCGAGTGTGCTCTGCCTCACAAGGCAGCTGCTGCAAAACAAGTGGAAAAGCTGTTCCCTCGAACTCAACGCCTCCGACGAACGGTCAGGAGCCAGATTTTAGGGCTTAGGGTTTAGGGTTTACTTGTAGTTGGAGCGGGGAGTGGGCAGCAGCCGTGAAAGCTGTGTGCATGGAAACCGAATGCCTAGGAAGTGCTACGACCTCAAGCAGCAGCAGCAGCAGCAGCAGCAGCAGCAGCAGCGGCAGCAAGTGTATGGGTGTGTTGTTTAGAACTATTGACGTTATCCGCGACAAGGTGAAGTCGTTTGCAAAGGAGAAAAGAGATCTGCCAGTAGGCAGACACAAAATCATCATTCTCGACGAAGTCGATTCTATGACTGAAGCCGCCCAACAAGTAAACCTTAAACCCTAAACCCATCAAGTAAACCTTAAACCTAGAGAGTAAACCTTAAATTCTAAATTTGAGGTGCCTGGATGGCAGCTATAATAAAGCCTTTTCCTCCCTTACACAAACCCGAAGGAAAAGCTGTAACCTTACTGCTGCTGCACCAATCACACTTCATCTTCATGTTTCTGGGGTGTATGTACACCTCACCTCAGGCCCTCCGGCGCATCATGGAGCTGCACAGCGACACTACGCGGTTTGCGTTGGCATGCAATTCGTCTTCTTCTGTCATCGAACCCCTCCAGTCTCGCTGCTCGATTCTACGGTTTACTAAACTTTCAGACGCACACGTGAGATTTAGGGTTTATTAGGGCTTATTGGGGTTTATTAGGGTTTATTAGGGTTTATTAGGGTTTATTAGGGTTTATTAGGGTTTAGGGTTTGAGGTGTCTGTACAGCTGGTGCAACGTCTGCGCGAAGTCTGCGCGAAAGAGAATGTCACATTTACGGACGATGGACTGGAGGCGCTTGTCTTCTCGGCTGACGGAGACATGCGCAGCGTAAACTTCAAACCCTAAACCCTAGTGGCGCCAGCAGGCGACTGTATTCTGTCAGGATGGTCCTTGTGTTGCATGCGGGCTGAAGGTTTAGGGTTTAGGGCTTGTGCTTCTCAGGCTCTCAACAATCTGCAGTCCACAGTTTCGGGTTTTGGGCTCGTGAACAAAACCAATGTGGAAAAAGTAAGAGTTTAGGGTTTAGGGTTTAGGGTTTAGGCTTTAGGGAACCGGAGCAAATGACGCCGGGTGGCTCCGAGAGCTCGAGGCAGGTGGCAATAAAGACAGCGGGAAAGAGACAAAGACAGACAGAGAGACAGATGCAGATAGATAACGAGAGAGACGGAGAGAAGCAGAAAGGGAGACAGAGAGAGGAGCAGCAGAAGGAGATACGCAGAGAAAGAGACACAAGAGACAGCTCGTGTGTTTCCTGTCAGGTCTGTGACTCTCCACCTCCTGAGATGCTTCGTCGCATTTTAATGCATTGCACTGCAGGGGAATGGTTTGAGGTGAGTGGGAGTCGAACCCGCGCAAGCTTGGCCACTCAGATAGCAAATCCCTTTCGTTTGTTACGCTTGCAAATACAGAGTACTTTTGCTTTATCATTTCTTCATCTATCTTGGCATTTGCCGCGCTCCTGTCTGTCTTCATGGTTCTCTTTCCCTCCCTCTCTTTCTCTATTTCTTTTTCTCCCTCTCTGTCTCTCTCTGTGTGTCTCTCTCAATTTCTTTTTCTCTCTCTGTCTCTCTTTGTATGTCTTTCTTTATCTTTCTCTGTCTCTCTCTCGCTCTCTCTGTTTTCCTGTCTCTTAAGCAGACCCGCCTCGGACTTCGTGGTGCTTGCTGCTTAGGGTTTAGGGTTTAGGGTTTAGGGTCTGGGGTTTGCTGTCTCAGGCCCAAGCAATAGCGCGTGTTGTGTTGGGCCTCGGCTATACTCCCCTTGATGTTGTGACAACGCTAAGGGGAGTTTTGAGGCGATGCGACGCAGAGCTGCAAGAGCATCTGCTGCTCGAATTTCTCGGGGTACGGTTTAGGGTTTTAGGGTTTACAGCTTTAGAATTTTAGGGTTTAGGGTTTTGGGGTTTAGGGTTTAGGGTTTAGGATTTAAAATTCCGGTTCCTCTTGAGTTTTGTTCGGGCTTGGGGTGTCTGCGCAGATCGTTGGGGTGACCCACATGACGATGGCTGGCGGTCTTTGCACTGAACTGCAGATGGAGTCAGCCGCTGCCGCTGCTGCTGTTTCTTTTGCCTTTGACGTTGTTGCTGCTGCTGCTGTTTTTGCTATTGCTGATGCCGGCGTTTGGGGGTTTGCAGCTTGCCGTATTGTGAGGTTCGGTGTCGCTGTTCCTGTGGCGTGGAATTGGTTTTCAGCCTCTGGCTGTCTCCTCTCCCTCGCACTGCCTGTTATGCTGTGTTCTATCTCTCTGGATTTCGTCGGCTGGCCCTCCTTTTTTATGTTTGGCAACAACTGCCCATCGTGACGCCTTTTCGTTCTTTATGCCTTGTTGCTCAGGAAGATGCTCGCCCAGCTCTGCAAAGTGGCAATCTCTCTGCGTCCGTCTGTCAAGCCCTAAACCTTCTAAAGGCTGCTAGCTAGCTGGCTAGCTAGCCGTCGAATGCGGCGCACACCAGTGCACCACCTCAGCTCTCCAGCTAGCTAGCTGGCCAGCTGCGAGGAATTGGGAACGAAAAGAGACTTCTGCGTGCTTTGTCACTTTTTGTTGAGAGAAAGCAGCCTCGAAACCACACGGTTTTGTGTTCAGAGATGGAGAGACACATGCGTAAAGTCAATGTACAGAAGTACACAGCCTGCACTGGGAGATGCCGCGAAAGAACCATTGGTCACCTGACGGAGTGAGAACGAACGCCACAAAGAATGAGAAATAGGCACTGCAGCGCCTGCGCTGCAACAACCGACAAGCTCGCTACCAGTTTGCTAGAGTGTACAGCCACCGTACTAGCCATGCCATCCTGCAACCTTTGGCGACAACAGAACACTTGCTGCGCTCTGCGAATAGAATATCAAATGCGTATTCTGTCTTGTGACTGAGGTAGAGCGTGCGTTTTGATTTTTTTGGCTAGCCTACAAGGGAGGCAAACCCTTCCCCCTTCTCTGCTGCTGCAGCGTGCTGCTGTGCAGCCAGGTGGATATGCACCCAATTGGGCTGGGGCGAGCACCATGTTGCTTACAGTCTCCAAAAACACTTAAGTGCCAGCAGCACAGCTTATGCCCATTCTTGCCGCAACGCTGCAGCAACGACCTAAAACAGACATCCCGCTAGCCCACAAGTCCGAACTAAAGATACCTTCCGGAGGCACTGTCCACACATAGGGCAACACAAACCCTAAAAGAACCTACCTATCCCGCTGGTGAAAATGTAAGGACAACTAGACGCCACACCTGTGCTCGAAGGGGGCGATTCACAAGAGCAAAAAATCAAGAGGAATTGAATACTTGTGAGGCTCTTTCGGCTCAAAAGAACCTCCCTATGACAATTCTTGAGCTACCTACAGACCAGTGACCCCTAACTTCGTCGAGGGACTTCTCGTTGGCAAGATAATCGCGACATTTGATTTTATGTCTCTAAATGCCTTTTGTACTATTCGTTACACGCGTGCAACGTGTCAAGCGGGCTAAGGTGCACGCAGAATAAACCAGCTCTGCGGTGTCTGGAGCTAAATAATGATCTAGAGCGGAAATGCTCCACTAGAAGCGTGAGGTAAGGGCACTATCTGAGGAGGCAGCTTGAGCGGGAAACTTAAGTGATAAGGTACGACTTGAGAGGATTTTGCGTTGTAGAAAAACTTCGCAACAAATTAGAAAACCAACGTTTAGAAGGTTTGCCGCCTTTTACAGGCCACAGCAGACCCCTTAGGTTCGTTCCCCTTTCCAACTCGGCTTACTCCTCGTTCACATACTCGGTCTTGAGGCCGACAAAAGAAACGACTGGCACGTGCTGCACAAGAGTATAGAACTTTTCGGGAGCGTCTTCATCCTCGTTTCGGCGGCGAGCCATGCGAACACGCACGCGGCAAGGAAGGTTCCGGATGCCGTTGCTCCAGATTTGCTTATTCAACTTGGTGTCAATGCGGACATCCTGCAATTAAAAACCGCCAAAACGTTCGTTCATCGCAACAATACAAAAAGCATTTACGGGCAAACACGAACAGACAGGAGATGCAGTCAATTTATCTGTACGAAGGACAGCTTTGAATCTACACAGAGATCATGATGCCGCTTTCGAAGTGGATGCACGTTTTCAACCACTTCCCCATAAATGAAATGATTGAAAGTTTGAGAAAACAATCCATAGAACATAAATAATACTTATTTGAGACGTGAGGCTTACCTTGGTGTGCATGACTTTCTCCGCAAATTTCTTGATCTCGCGGATGGCGCGGGGTGCCCTCTTCTTGAATTGAATCCGGTGCACAAGCTTGTGAAGATGAATGGTGTAATCCCTGCAGATTGGCTGCAGAGATTTGGTTGCTCGCTTCTTTCCGCCTGTGCGAGAAAGGCACAAACGCATATTCATGCGCATTAGATGCCACCATGAATGCCACCAGCACAGATTGACTTCTTCGTGATAGAAAATACTGCAATATCTACAGGAAGATTCAACAAGAAATTCTTCCTTTTACAAAATATACGAGAATGACAGGCTTGCGAAAGCCATGTGGAGTGCCCACCTTTCACCGCCATCTTTTAAGCGTTTCTTGTGCGTGAGAATATATGACAGATTCTCAAGCAACCAAAAGAAACGCAAACAGTTACTTCACGGATTCGTGGCGGCCCTGCCCAATTTTATGCGTCCTTTCGGTTTGGGCCTCTGCATGCCCCAAGAAGGGTGTGGGGTAGTGCAAGGTGCTGGCTGCGATTGGGGGCCGCCGAAAGAACCGCAAGAAGGCGCTTGTGTTTGATGAAAACCTGCTTATTTGTATTTTACTTCTGTTTGCTTTTATAATGCTCAATATCAAACCGCCCTCTAGGTAGGCAGCCGATAGTGGTAGGCTTCCCACTCTCATTTCTCCTTCAACTACCAAACAGTACGTTTGCAGCTCCAAAACAAACCATTAAAAAGAAGGTGATATACCATAAAACAGCATGTTTTTCCTGCCCCAGGAGGCGCAACGCAATCTGCCTCATTTCCCTTACTAACCGTTGCGTTGTTTTTGGTGTTGTTGATATGCACCCAACACCTTAAGCAGAAGTTCACCCGCACCCATATGCCCACATTAAGCACGATTAGATAGAGCAGCTGTAGCTAGCCATAGCGGCTCGCTGCAGGCTGCGGCACTGTGAGACACACACCTCAGCAGTCCCCCACATCAGGTCCATAGGTCTGATGTTAGCCCTCAGAGCTACAGCAAGGGGATACCAATGGAAAGATCCACAGACCGGGAATTAATAGATTAAATATGTCTTTAAACAGTATATTATAGTACATTGTGCCCTCCAGCCATGTAAACCATTCGTGCCTAAGGAGAGCTTGGAGATAACATTCGGTAGCACCACTTGCTTGTATTGGTCTCCGCTTCAAACGTCGAGATGTAACTTCTTCAGCTCCTTCTTCCCCGAACTCGTAGTTCGAGGATTGCCGCTTGCTTGTGCGTCTGCCACGAATAGGCACTAAGCTCCGCAACCCAAACCCTGGTATCGGCGTCGGTGCCTAGGGCCATTATTGCAGCATCCCCAAAGATGTAGATCTCCTATCCTGTGACGTGGGATGGGCCTCCAGCAGCTCCCGTGACACGGTGGAGTACTATACACCTGATGATGGTTGTCACTAATGAACACGAAAACAAAATCCTTAGTTTAAACAAATTGATGCCCAACAAGAAAACGAATCCCTCGCCGAACCTGCGCTCAACAGGAGTCGCGTGGCGTTCGGGAGCCATAGTTCTCTGTCTCTGCTTCGAGAGGCATTAGTCTGTGGAGGGTCGAGCGGCGTACCAGCCCTGCTGACGTAATTGGGCAGCCTCAGTCATCAAAAGGCCTTCACAGAAGGCGGCGAGCCTCTTCTGTGGCACAACACGCTCGGTTTGTGTTCCTGCGGTTGGCCAGGTATAGGCTACCTCCCCTCTTTGCCTCTGTGTCAAACGCTGCGATGCTTACACGCCAGCCATCGCTTACAAGCTACGGGCTCAGGCTGCTGTCGACCCTTGCCAATCGCTAGTCACTACGTAATGAAGCGTCGCCACCTCAGTCAGCAGCTTACGCCAATTGCCAAGTCTGATAGTGGAAACTTGTAACTGGTCAGCATCGGTTATGCGCTGGAACAAAGGCTGGTGGACGTAGAACTGACGGGGAAAGAAGTTCCTACTGGAATCTCCAGGTGAGATTGTTGAGCTTATTAACGCGAACCGGAAAGGTGGGAAGGCGTCGCTGCACCTCAGGGCTTGGGGAGAAACGCATCGGGGGATGCTGCTCCCCCGGTGCATCAAGGAAATCTGACTTGGTGGGAAATAAGAGTGAATTGGTGGTCAGCTACCTTGAAGTAGATATCCCGTTGTGGGTCTCTCGGTGCCGCCATCAGACTCCTAAGTTAATTTTCAGGGTAGCGGTTCAAAATCTGGGAAAATATTCCGGAGTTGACTGATTACCATCGATTCGTTCAGACACTCGAACCTCTTCTCGGATTCTTGCATCTTATTTTGCAATTCCGTAATTCCAACCCGGCAGAACTCTTCCCATTTTTTGTCGTCTCTCACGAACTCCCATCGACGTTTTTCGATAAACTCATTCCGTTTTTCTGTGAAGAAATTGTCGATAAAGCCGCCGTAAACATAGCATTTTTCTGTTTCATCTAGTGCAGTGTACTCTTCAAACCACTTTTCCATGACCAAGGGATCCGGCTAAAGCTTTCTTTCGCTTTGGTCAGAGCGGGATCAAACTTGTCTGCTGACTCTTCTAACTGCTTAGCGGCGTCCCGCCAGATTTGCGCATACCTCCGCATAACCTGCGCCTGCCGTGTTGTCGCCTTGCGTACCTCCCGGAACAACGCCGCACGACGGTTCCACTCAGCCAGGCGCTGCCCGTCCATCTGCGCCTTTCTGCTCGGCGAAGATCTCTCTCTCTCTCTGCTAAAACACCTGCGGCAAACAGTTCACAAGCTACCAGACAGCTCATGACCACCCACGCGCTGCCTGCCAGCCTGAGTGGTCCATGCGTGTCCAGCCGCACCCATATCCTTAGTGCAGCTAAACCCCAGCTACAACGAAGGAAGACCTTTGTAACGGAACACTTCAAACCGGCTTAGTTTGATCGTGCATAGCTCACCACAAGCGGCCTACTGTAGAGAAGTCTACAGAAAGTAAGGGAAGATCAATTAGACGACCGGTTAAGACTGAGGGTATATCTCATTTGCTGTTCTGGGAGTGCCTGTGGTCTTGTTAGGGATTCCGTGCACGTATGTAGGGGGCAGAATGTCGGAGTCCGCGCACGGAGATTACACTTTGCTTCGTTTAAAGCCTCGATAAGGCAAGAGCCTCCTAGCTTGCTCATAAATGTAGAGAATTGCTGTTGGGGTGTGCGCAACACAGCCCGAGTTCGTAGAGTTGTAGGACTTGTGAATCAAGAGAATTTGACTATGATAAGGAAGGATTATTTGAAAGCACACGGTATTATACTTTAATTTTCGTTTGTGTGATAAAACTGAAGGATAACTTTTACAATAAAGCAGATTAACAACCTTGTGTGCTGTTTGGTATTTCTGATGGTGGTTGGGTGCTGTTTGTTGACCCCCACAAGCTGAGACCCATTAAGGAACCAATTAGATACAAAATGTAAATACAAAGACTGTTGTTTTTATTTAGAAGCCCTTATACCTACAAGCCTAAAAAAAGTTTTCTAAAAGGTATGATGCTCCCTTCGGCCCTCGTCTTCACGGTACCTTCTTGCCACAGTTCCTTGCATTTGTTGTTAGGCTAACCGGATTTAGGGTTTTGTCTTTTGTTTACAGGTAAAGGGTGTGTATTTTGCGTTTCAAGTTCACTATTTGGGGTTTAACAAGTTATCATGTACCACTTCAGATTGTGTGCATAGATTGAGCAGCCTACCAGTATGTGGGCCTTGCAGGCTATGTCCAGGGAAGGAAACACCAGAGAACTACAGCGCTAAATTGGCCAACTAAACTCCCCACTTAGGCTCTCGCATTTTTGTTGCCAATCCCAGTGCACATGTCAAATTACGTTGGCAGAAAATAGGTTTCCTTTGGCCAGACGAAAGGTCGGAAAAGAGATATAATTCAAAACACAAAAAAAAGTCAAGAGTGAATACGATGAAAGGCCAACCGCATGAAGGCAGCGACAGGGCTCGGTTGTTAAACTGCAAATGTCACTTGCTTCGAGGGGCTGCGGAGGAAGGAATTTGTGAAGCTAGTGGATCCGCGTTGTTTCCCCACAGGACTGGAGCTGCTAGTGACAACAATTCCTACTGGCGACTCTGTTGTTCTACTCCGTACTCCCGGTTTGCCTCCGGGCTTATCTCCTGCTCTTCTTCTCCCACGGCGGAAACGGTTTCCTAATCCTGCTGCAGCCGGTTCCCGGTACCCTATGGAGCCTGAGGGGTCGCCTGCTCTGCTTGAACCCTGCCGAAGGCCTCCTGCAGCTCCTTCAACACCGCCTACTGCACCGGCAGAAGTCTGTTTGTGTTTTTTGTCAAGGTCTGCTCTTTCCTGTACCCGTGTGAACTGCTCAAAGTCGCCAATTAAAGTATTCGCAAAACCCTCAGCCACCGAGGCCAAGAAATTCGACAAGCCAAACAAAGGAGATATCAAACACCGCAAGAAACAAGCGAGCAAAATCGCTGTTGTTTTCCACCAACTGTCTCCTCTGCAGCAGGAGCGCATAACACAAGCAGAACACTCGCAATAGACCATACAGCCGAATACTCATGCACAGAGTGGTGCCACACCAACTCTATTTATTTATTCTCTGTGGCTAGATACTGCACCTCGTCCGTCGTCAGTGAGGGGAAGGCACAAACAGGCTTACCGTGTTGCGCTTGCAGTTGGCTCAGTGACAACAGCAACCCAAGGGCGCCAGAAAGTGTCTAGCAGCAGTCCGTTAAGACCCTTCCAGAATGCATCGAGCACTCCATAGGGCCTTGGCCTGGAGCCCCTCATAAGCTTATGCAGGATATTCAAGACGTGGGAAAGGGACTGCATCACTCCTCCCATAGTATAGATAATAAAAAGAATAAAACCAACCCTGAAACCGGTCATAAGACCCTCAAAGCTATTGCTGCTCGTTTTCGCGCCCTTAACAGTTTGCCGGATTAGTGCGACTGTGCCACGCAGAAACCCAATAATAAATGCGCAGGGGTTGCTGATCCAGGCAGAGGGTAGGGACTGTCTGATAAACTGGCGTAAGTACGAGTTTCGGAGGGAGTGCAGCAGTTCATCCCAAGAGCAGACAGTAAACTTCCTTCGCTCCCTCGCAATTTGGATGGCCATATACGGGGTATCCAGGGGCAGAGCGTCGACAATGTGCAGCACTTGGCGAGAGATGCGGTGCTCCGAGGTGCGGATAGAGACGGTCAGAGACAGCGCGCTAATCGTCAGATTCTTAATGTATATGGGATTAGCTCTGTGCAGTTCCATCCATCGAGGGTTGGGCAGCACCAAGACGTGCGAAGAGGGAGGGTTGATATACACTCGAGGAGTTGCATAGAACTGAATCGATACAGGACCCCGCAACAACAGCTCCTGCGAAGAGTATACAGAACGAACCTCTCCCACATTGAGATCCCCTGATGCCGAGTGGAGGGGAGGGCCAGTAGACGCCAACTTTCGCAGTCTCTCTGTCGAGTTCGGTAGGGTGCGCGAGACTGGGTGCGCAATGTCAAGAGCGAATGGGTGACTGAGGAAGGCAGCAGCAGCTGCTGCTGGCCCTGCAGAAGCCCCTTCTGATCCACCCCCACTCCGCGCAGGAGCGGTTGTTGCAGTGCTGCCCGCTGTTCTTTCTGCTGCCAACGCAGCCTCTTTCCGGTTCCTCTGAAGCAAGTCAATTACTGCCAACTGCCGCAAAGCCTCTGCGGCATCACTGCAGTTGAGAGCCGTCTGCAGGGCAGGTGGCTTCTGTGGAAGGAGACAGCAGGCAAAGAATGGCAGAGCCACACATAACGGATGCGACAGACGCATAGAAAAGCAGATACCTCGTGAAAGCATAACATGCGAGCGCCAATGGCAGGATGAAAAGACTCGGGTGAGGCGGAGCAAGACAGACAAAGAACGTTTATAAGTCTTACTTGGGGTGCAGCGACAGCAAACTTGTGCAACATCTCGACTTCCTTTTCATATATCCTGATGAGCTGTTCAATGACAAGAAGCTCAATGTTTGCACTGAAGGGGCTAATGCGAACCTCCAAGAGTTCGTAAGTGGGGGCCTGCCTGGGATCGACTAGAGAGCGGACGACTGCCACCTCCAGAAACTCCTCCGAGTCTTTGCCGTATTTCGATGTGGTATTCTTGAGGATGACGGGAATGTCTCCCTTAACAAAATGGTCGACATGCAGCATCGCAATGCGAACAGAAACGGAGACAGCACTTCGCGTCATCACCAACATCCCGTAGTCATCTTCCTGGTACTTCTGCAAGTCGCACTTGGGTAGCCCAGCCTGCTCATCTTTGCCCCACTCCTCCACATCACAGCTCTCACCCATAGTCTTACTCCTACAAGTGGGCGATCCTTCGCTATCTTGGCTATCCTCGGACCCGCTGGCTACTGGCAGTGCGACTGCAGGTAAGCTTTTTGCTGAAACGCCAAGGCCTCCAGTCGCCACGGGATTCCGCTCAGAAAAACCTCCAACCCCGATGCCCGTCATACACAACACTCGTTCGAGGGGTACTGCCTCTAAAAATGCATCGAGCTGCCTCGGACTGACAGAACCCGAAAGAGATAAACCCGTTAGGTGAAGCGCAAGCACCTGCAGACACGCCACAATAGATGAACAGACACCCAAAAAGCCCTCTGAAAAGCAAAACCTGTGCGGCAGAATGATACTAAAGGGGCAAGGAGCTGCTCAGGGTGATAGAGGGTCAACTAGGCTTAGCAGCAAATGAGTGGGTAGCAAAAAAAGTCACCACTTCGCTCTGGTGTATCCACGTGACAGTCAGCCTCGGCAGGCGGAATTCGAAGGACAAGCCCAACCAAGGAGGAGGCCGCGGCTGACTCTTTTGCAGCTGTGAGGCCTTCCGTCGTTTCTGCTTTTTTAAGCTAGCCTGGTTTGCTCTGGAGGCGTCGGGTGTATACCCACCCCCTGAAGGAGCCGCCATCCCTTTCTGCTTCCCAGAGCCGTAAGGGAAGCTGTCTATTGATGCAGGATTCTTATACAAGGCGTCTTGGTCATACAACTGTGCTGCAGCTGCAGAAGCAGCAGCACCACACGCTCCATCATCTCGGTCGGCACTTCCCATGAGCTCCTCCTTCACCATGTCGAAAGCAGAGCCCCCAGCTCGCAGCTTTTCTGCCATTTCGCGCTCTTCCACGACAATTAGGATACGACTGCCGCTTCCAGCAACAAGAGAGAAAACATAGAGGGTGGCAGAAAGCTTCTCTTTACCAGACGCTCCTAAGGATAGACCTCCCCCACGGGGAGTGTGGGGGCGTCCAAGCCTGAGACAGGCACACCGAAGGAGCAGAGATGATGATACACCAATTATAGAATCCGCGGTTACAACCAGATTGTAGATGTCTTTCGAACTCTGGCTGTCCGCCCTTGCTCCTCCATGCCTCGATCTCGATGTTCTTCCGGGCACTCCCTCTCACCTTAAGTCTCCGTCTTGTACCGAAAATGGATCGCCTTCTGTGTCAAGACACCCGTCAGAGGTTAGGCCTCCTGGCCCCATGCAGGTCCTCTGCTGCTGCTGCTGATTCGGGCTGCTGCTAGTGGTGGCACCACCTCCCGTTCCCAAGTTTGTGCCAGCACTACTGACTATTGGAACCCGCTGTGAGACGGGCGCTTTGCGTGCTGAGGCGCCGTCGACTGATCGGGGAGACACTGGCGGTAGTGGTGGGCTAGTTGTCGCTCCTGTTGGTGCAGTTCCCTGCTGATTGTGGTGGGGGATAAAGTCTATGGTTTGCAGCTCATCGTCAACAGAGGCAAGGCTGCACACAGACCAAGGGCAGTGATCAACGTCCAGCACCCGCAGCCGCACGCGGGTATTTTCGAGGTTCTTGTGGTAAGGAGGAATAAACGGCACGCAGCCCCAAGGGGAAATGAGCTGCGAAACACCACGAAAAGAAAAATAAAGAGCCTAGTGTTAAAACCTCGCTTTGCTCGTAGTTTATTTTCACTACTTATGAATCAACCCAGTCCCACCCACCTAAACACATTGTTGTTTTCTACTCTGATGCAGTAATGTAAGTAGCAGGTGACGGTGGTTATGGTGGATATTGGTAGCGCTGGTGACGGCAGAGGCCAGTGCTGTACGCTTACTCGGAGGCTCGCGTCGGAGTCATCTCTGCCCCTTTTGTTGGTTGACTTGACTTGAGACCCGTTGGTAATAGGGATAGCAAATGCATCGTCTATGAGTTGGCTCTGTTGGTTTCGTCGACTTCTCTCGGCAGGCGAATGCGCCAGGAAGTAGCTGGTAAGGTTTAAAATTGCGAACTGGGGGTATTCGGGGAGAGAAAGCATGATGAAGCTGCCGTTATAGGTGTAGGGAAGGGCAGGCACATCCCCAAACAGACCCGAGACGATCGACACCTGGATAATAATGCAGTTCTCTGGCAAGTAAACCTTGGCACCGCCTCCCCTTGGAGTCATTTCAACTTGGAAAAAAGAAGGGACGTGCGGGGGAACGAGAGTAAAAGAGCAAGAGACCAAATTCTTTGCTGTATGCGCCAGCAGTACCCTGGGCTCTCTACCGTGGAACGCCTTTGTCTCTCCAGGCAGCAAAGTTAACTCGCAAGGCGTCACTTTCGCACGCCCACCCATCGCTCCTCCCAACACTCGGCTGCGGGACCGCACCTCCCTTACCATTACAGAGAAGGGCAAGCGCGAGATAACCATATAGCGGGGAATGACGCTGACGATCTTCGTTGTGGAATAAGGGGCGTCGCCGTAGCGGGTGCAGATTCCCAGTACAAGTGTAGGGGGTAAACTGCTGCTGTTGCCATCTCTCGACTGCTCGGGAACTGTCACGACAGAGGGTGCGGAGGTTGGTACAGTCTGATTTCCACCATCCCCGCCAAAAAGCGTCTCCTTTTCTCCGCTGTCTGCGCCACTACCGTCAAGGCCGTGGCGATCCGCTTTCTTGCGAAGCAGCATCTTGCGCTTCCTCCCCAGCTTGTGCAGTTTACGCTGAACTGTAGCACGGATGCTCTGGGCTCTCACGACCAGCTTGAAACCCTCTTCTTCTCCCTCGCATCCTCCACTGAAAGCATCTGAGAGATTCCGCTTTGCTCCAAAGGCGCCAGGGGGCCTCTTGGTCGAGAAGCCCAAGCGTGTGTCGTGGGCGACATGACCCATATCGTCGTCAACAAACGAATCCGTCGAAGACTGTACCCATACACAAACCATAACGTATAAACCCTATGTACTACGCAGCAAGCATGATATGCAAACACTTGGCGTTAGATGGCATATTGGCATCGAAAAGCTTGGGAGAGAGCCAAAAGACAACCACTGGGTGCCAGTTGATAGAGGCTCCGACATACCGGGGTAGGTTTAAGCAAAGGAGAATCGCCGTGCACAGTGTCTCCAGGCGCCTCAGAAACATAACCCATACTGGGCACTCTCTCTGCCCCTCCTCCTGCGTTCAGTGAGGAGACAACCGATTCCCCAGAGCCAGCGGCGCTCGCTGTACCGCACACGAAGGAGAGCAAGAGGGAGTGGCGTATCTGCATCGTCAGCTAAAATACGAGAGAAATAACCCTCTAAAAGAAGGTTGAGGATATACAACAAGGAGGGTATGATGGTGCCGGAGATGGCACGGCACGTACTTTGGGCTTCTTGAATAAGCGGCAGCTCGTCTCGGTTGGTGGAGTTGACGCGGGCCCCCCAGACAAACCGGATACCCCTTTGCTTTCGTACGGCCGCTAATTTTAAAATCAAAGGCGGTCTGCAGGAAAAGGGTAACAGAGAAGAGGCACAGGTAGAATGTACAGGGCGATAAGACGGATGAGATAGAGGGAAATGAACATGTTGCAGAGATACGAAACACAAGGAAGGACGAGTTACTGAAACAAGGGCGTAAGCAGCGCAGGGCGCAGGGAAGGCGAGTAAGACAAAAGAAGAGACAGCCAACATAGCTATAGTTGCTTCCTTGTTACCTCGCAGTTGAGATCCCTGAGAGGTCGTGCTTCTTGCTGAGAGAAGACTGTAACACGCGGTCTGCCAATATGTCCTCTTTATATGCCCGAATAGATGCGGTGCGCATGTCCTCCTCGGTAGTGTACAGGCGGCAGCGGCTAGGCACCAGAGCCCCGTTAACCGAAAACGTCGCTTCCGTTAGGTTCTCAAAGAAGTAGGGAGCAAAGACTGTAATTTCCCTCCTGCTCACGTCTGCAGCGACCTGCATTTCGGAGAAGAGGGGCGGGGTCTTCTTCCCCCTCCGCTGATTCATGGCCTCTGCACGCGCTATCTTTAGCGTCCCAGGAGGCAAAAGAGACTCCCCCCGACCGTCTTTCAGCTGCAGTACTTTAGAGACCGTCAACGTGTCTCGGGTTGGCAGCAAGACACTGAACCGCTGCGACTCGTAAACTGTCGTGGGCTGCTGCCGTTGCTTCCGTTGCTGCTTCTGCTGCTGTAACTTCATTCCTCGGCCATCGGTTCCAAGAGAGGTCTTTTCCCCTCCTGCTGTTCCTTGGCTAGCAACGCCGTCTAGCTTTTCTTGCTGAAGCAACCACGTGGCTCCGCCCAGCATCGTGCTCCCTCGAGAAGTAGCAGAAGCAAGCAGCTGCAACTCAAGCGGCCCTAGAGGCCTCCCGTCTGTTGGATTGAATGCCTCCAGCTGCGTGTTAAACTGCTCCAGGGGAGCTCCGTGCACGCGCAGCACCAACCACAGCCTCTGCTCGCCCACGGGAAAGCCCTGAGATAAGAAAACATACCTAAGTACTCAATTGACGCTTCTGGGTCGTCTCTGTCAAGCCACCTCTCAAGTGCCTTGGATCTATGACTGGAGGGGCACTGGATAACTTATGTGTAACAAAGGAGGTCTGTACTCCGCATACCCGGCTCTGATGTGAGGGGATTGTCGCCTCAACATAGCCGCTGGAGACGAGCTTTGCGGCGGTTCCTCTAGACCTGCGTTGTTGCGCCTCTTCCTTCTGTCTCTTGCGGCTCTCGAGCTCAGCCAAAAGCCCGGCCTGTGCGTTGCCTAAAGGGTTTCTCGTAAGCCGTCCAGCCTCTATTGGCGTAGCATAAGCACTGCCATTCTGAGCTGAAAGGACACTGCCACCTGCTGGAGCGGCTCCTACACTGCCTTTTGTTCCCGTCCCTAGCATGTGCTGCTGGTCGGAGTCGACGGTGTTTCGCAGAGAGACCGAGACGGTGATAGGGAACGGCAGAGTGTTTCTGATGCTAAGCATGGGCTCGAGCTTAAGGACATATCGCTGGGCGATGCGAGACGCCTCAGACGTCGGCACGTCTGTGGTGTCCACCATTCCGTACAGCATTAACGACCCACGCAAACGCAGCGTGAAGGGAGAAATATCCAGCCGGCGGGGTTGAGCATCTGTAGATGGAAAAGCACAGGTTGTGAGGAAGAGCCGTATTGAAGATGCTTGGAGTATGACATGCAGAAACATACAGAGATGGAATCCTAGAGAAATGTAACATACCAAGAAAAATACGCAAGGACGCTGAGAGTTTGGGATAAAGCAAGGCGATAAAGAAAGCAAAACATCCTTTTCTGTGTGTACGTACAACCTGTTTTGTTAGTGAGTTTGTATAGAGCAGGGAATGCCACAGGGGGAACATCTGGAACGCTGTCAAAGCGGGTCCCTTCTCCACCGGCAGCACCCCCATCCTCGGTATAAAGGAGCGCAGTCAGAGAAGGCATGGTGCCACTTCCAAACCAAGAAAGAGGTACAGACCGCCTGCATCCTGGAAGAATATCAATATATTCCTCCGGAGCCCCGCTTCCCCTGTTTTCCCCCGTGACTCGGGCAGCAAAGCAAGAGATGGCACGCCCTCCCCAATTCCTCTTTTGCCGCCCTACATAAACCCGAAGGGTCATGGAACACGCATTCGCCAGCTGCACGCAGCTGCCCACCGTAAGACTCCAAGTGCCATTCCTTCTGTCCACGACAGGCTCAACCAACACCTTAAATCCTGCGTTTTGTAAAAAGTAAGCACGACAATTAGAGTAGTCTGCATGCAACCGACCCAGGCAACACCAGCCTGGCTCCTTGCGCAGTAGCTGTAGTAAACCTCCCCATCCGTGACGCATGCCCGCGCTGCCTCCTGCCTGCAGCACCGGCATGTCATCTACTAGCATCTCAAGGGGGACCTGGGCTCTTCTCGTCGACGCAAACAAAAGAGTCTCCTCCTGAGAAGCGACAGGGTGGCATGCAGACAGACGCATGCACAGCCAGCTAGGAGAATATGAGATGAACAGGCACGAAGCTCCCCCCGTAACAGAAAAGGCAAAGATGAGTAACTGAATGAACTCAAACTATATGAAAACAGATGGCAGGCAGAGAGACGTGTCTCACATATGCTCTCAGCCAGGAGCTGTCAACCTTGTTTGTCCCCAACTTTAAAAGGCCCTCCACCACGTGCTTGACTTCTTCATACGAGTCAAGACGGAGAGTTGGTTGTGCCTCGTCTAGCTTTTCGTGGCCTCCAGTCCTCCTGCGCCAAGCATGTCTTTTCTCAGGGACCACCTCCGCAGCAGCAGAGTGCTTCCGCACCGCAAAATACAAAGACGCAGTTGGAGCAAAGATCCACTCGTCTGGCTGCACACGGGAATAACTCCACCTGTACAAGCATAGCAAAAACCGCAATCCAAACCAACGCAATAATAACAACAATCTTGCCCGAGAGAACGCCATGCGCACTTGGAGGTCACAGCAAGACCTGAGTTGGGAGGAGAAAGGTGACAAAAATGCGCTGCCTTTAGTGTGATTGTGACTAGCAGGGGTGTCAAGAAGGGACATCCTCCAGGCTCTCTTGGATCACGAATGGCAATTATCACAATGTAGTGTTGCAAATAATGTGCATAAACGTCGTGGAAGCGCAAAGCTGACCCTCTGGGTTTATCTCCTGTGCGTTGACGCTGCATGACGAGGACGTCGGAGTGGATGTCGTTGTACACACGAAGACTGGTGTGTCTCCCCAAATTGCCTTCTGCACCCTGCATAATTTCGTGGGTCGTACGCACGATGTGATAAACCAGCTGTAACAGCCCCGAAGTGATGTCCACAGACACCCCATCCATAGCGCTGCGGATGTTTACGAGGCTCCAATGGCTCGAATCGGGGTCCACATACTGCCGCTGGATCTCCACAGAAGCGGCCACTGGGTGCAGTAGCTCTTCTTGAGAGTTCGTCATAGGGTCGTAACCGGAAACCATTACTTCCAACCGACCCCCGAACTTTTTAACAGAATCCGCACTCCAGATCTCCGGATGTATGTACATTTGTCCTTCCAAAGCCAGAAGGCTGACCTTAAGCAACGACCCATGTGCATCGTGAAATTCAAAGGCCCCTTTTACCACCTCTCCTTTAATCTTGAACTCTGTCTCTCCAGGAATCTTAAAGCTCAACAGCGTAAGGAAGATATCAATTACCCGGCAGAACGGGTCTGTGAAGTCTGCCTCTCCCACACCCTGAAGTAACGCTATCGTCATGGGAGCAACTTCTTCTCCAGTTGGGTTCATTAATTCGTCATCCGCCATATGAATGCCGTTACGCCGAGAAATGGCATTTCCATTTTCCCCCATCTGTTGCTGCTGTTGCTGGCTTTGGACGAATATTCCATCCGCCCTTTGCAAGTCCCTGTCATACAGATTCGCCTTCTTCAGCGAGCGGTTTCCAGCAGCCATAAGGCTTGCAACCAACAACAATTCTGCAGAATCAACAGCTTCCTCATTTCCAGCTTCGGACGCTAAGGGCTCTCGCGAACCTCGGAGCACCGATAACACTGGCTGCTGCAAATGCTGCTGCCGGATGGCTTGCTGTTCGTGCACGTACATCTGCAGCTCTTCTTGCTGTTGTTTCTGTGGAAGCCCGCCTCCAAATCCCCAAGAAAGAGAACGCGGTAGGCTTTGTGAGGGCACAGGCGGCGACTCGCCGCTAGTGCTGCTGGTCACAACAGAGATGCCTTCATCAGGTGCAATCTGGGAAGTAGCGGAGATTGCGTTGAGCTCGTCTAAGGCCCTCCCAAGTGCCCCTCTTCTGCGCTGCTGGTGCAGCCGCAGAAAGTCCATAGTGCTGACAAGGGCAGGCTCGGCGGGGCCCTCATCTGCCCGGGAACCACCCCCACCTCGACTACTTGAAACCCACCCAAAGAGGTTTCGCTGCCGCCGCTGGGAGCCAGGGCCTGCACCGTCCCTCATGGTATTAACATAATTTCTTAAGAAGGCAAGCAAGCTACCTTCCATACTAAGGTCGCCCATCGACACCGAATAGTTTGTAACCCTCAGGGCCATTGGAGGACCTCCTCCTCTTGGGGCTGCAGCAGCATCAGCTGATGATGCTATACCAACCCCAATAGAAGGTTTCACGTCCCCCATAAAACCTACACCACTTCCCTTTGGCCCTGCATGGGGCAGGAGCGCAGGGATTCTCTCTGTGTTTGCCCACGCCACTTCGGGCTGGAGAGGTGGTACGTCATTTGGTTGCGGCTGCGGCGCTCTTCCGGGTGCAATTCCCATAGACAAATAAAGTTCTTCTTCACGTGTTGCTCGCTGCTGGGTGAGCGCTGTAGCATCCGCCTCCGCAGCAGCTGCTGCCGCTGCAACGGATGCCTCCATGGCCGCTGTTGCTGCAGTAGCAGCTTTCGACACCAGAAGCTGCTCTAGCCTGGCCTGTGTCTGCAAACTAACGAGTCCTTGGAACATCTCAAAGGAAAAGTGAACTTGGGGGTCCAAAATCGTCACACAAATTTTCGCTTTGCCTCCCGGCGTGCCTGCATGAAACAAAACAGCATGAACTCCACTCGCCGGTCAGGAGTGGGAAATAGAGGAATACATTAGCAACGGGGAGCATACTCAGAACTCAGCAGGAACGATAATGAAAAAAGAAACAGCAAACAGGAGAGAGTAATAGTGATAGGAAGGTTGAAGGGAACTCCGTCTGAACGGTTGTAAGCAGGAAAAAACCGCAGCAGCAAAGGGACATGCGTTTGTGAATTGGTAATTTACCAGAAACGGTAGCGGTGGAGGGAGCCACCGACAAGAGGCAATCACTGCGCTGCTGCAGATTGGGAAGCAACAGGGCCCCTCCATATCCTTCAAGAATGTCAGGGAAGTTACAGAGCACTACTTCTTCATGTTGTATTTGCTGCTGCTGATCTACAGAGGTGGCTTCTGATGGCTGAGCAAAGGAGGGATCAGAATGGTCCTTGACGTTCCTGCTAGAGGCTGCTGCAACGTGATGCTGTTGAGGCTGCTGCGTGTTGGCATGCGGCAGCTGAGGGGGGTGCTGGTGCAAAGCCCATCGGAGGGCCTGGGGCTTTTTTGAAACCACAAAGTCGTTGCATGGGACAGGCGAACCCACCATCATGCTCAGCTCTACAATTTCCCCACAAAACTTGACATCGGGGCCCCTTTGCAGCAACCGTATCGTGCACACCGCAAGCAGCCCAACCACAATCTTCTGTTTCCGACGATCATCGGGGCTCTCCTCCTCTACACACAGCCCTTTTCGATTTGTTGCCGTCAGAATCACCTGCTCGCAACATACCACTCCATATATCTTGATGTAGCCCCCAAACACAGGTATACTCCCCCTTGCTTTGCATTCCTGCCAGTTCACGCCCGAAACCACGATGTTTGTTTCAACCTGGCCTATGCTGCTAGGGCTCAGTCATAAAGCATTGTATGTTTGCAAACTAAGTAACTCCGCATAGAGTGCCCACTTGCATCACAGATCTTGATAGCGGCTGCCCCTCGATTCTCTGGTCAAGACTCTTCTCTGTGTCAGGTGTTTTTGGGGTGGCCATCGCAGCAAGAGAGGGTAGCCTTGCCTGCAGCGCACACAGCCCCATTTTCAACACTTCACTTGCCGTAATTAGGCATGCTTATGAACTAAGGGATCCACAGCGTATGAATTAAGGCTTGTGGCGTGAGGACAGAACGAATATAAGTAGCTGCTGGAGCAGAAAAGTTTGAGAGGTGCTAGTCTATATAACAGGGTCAACGTTCAGGGTACATGGCTAGCGATATGGTGACAACGCCAGGATGCACCTTGCGTTTGCCTTTCAGAGATGTAATGCCTGCTGCAGTGAGCGCCCCCGTTGGTTCGGCCTTTGCGGAAAGCAACGCAGCGTCTCCTCCGTCTGCAGTCCCTACAACAAACCAAATCTCTATCCCTTTCATTGTCATCTCAATAACCTTTTGCATCTTTGCTCCGAGAGCCGCGGTTTCACGCAAAGAAGGAGGCGCTACAGGCTTCGACGGGCCCACGGGAGCCTCTGGATCAGAACGTTGCCACTCGCCATCAGGTCCCTCTGTATCCGACGGATACATGGAAATACCATTAAAATGCTTGCGGTCCCCTCGATCTAGATAAGCATATACCGCAAATATCAAAAAGCGAGAAACACGCACAATGTATGCCAAAAGGACCATTCTAGCATTATCCATCGCGTACTATCGTCCTGACCTCTCTGCCTGGATGCCTTCAGCCTGTCTAATCCTGAATTTTATGCCTTACCATTGGGGACCATTGTGGCAGAGGAAGAGTCAAGGTGTGAGGGTGAAAATTTTCTCTCTACTTGTGTAGCGCTGCCAGATGAAGCAACGGAGAGGCTGGATCCGAAAGAACGGAGCAACCCCGTGCTTCGATTTTTTGTGATCCCTGTATTCCCTTCCAAAATGGAATCCTCCAATAAAACCCCCGATAACATTCGCCGTCTCCGGCAGCAAAAGCAGCCTGACATGCGCATACGAGCCAAACAAATCCTATGGCCTAAGCATGAGGTACTTGCAAGTGTCTCATCTCTGCAGGAATTCGTTTCCAAGAAGAGGCAAGCTTGTACAGAGCAGAGGGTCTGACAGAGTTAGGAGACGTTTTATGCGTACTTCGTATGCGAGTCCAGAAGCCTTGCCGTGGTTTCTTAACCCTCTGCTCATTACTCTCCGTATCCTTAGTCCCCTCTATATTCTGGCCTCCATCATGAGATGACAGAGAAGCGGCATCACTGCCTGAGGGATGATACTGCTGCAGGGTAGTTGGGAAATTAGCCATTTTCATCGTGTGCTCTAACTCTCGCTGAGGCATAGGCTTCCCCAAAGGCTGCCTCGTGAACGACTTGTCAACTGATTCTACCCTCTGGCAAGGGCTGCCAACGAGCGAAAGTCTTCTGGCGTGGCCTGAGCTCGCCTGCCTCTGCAACAACAGTGGAAACACCAAAAACACTGAGCAACATGGCCGGCTACGAAGTACGGAACCCACGGGTGTCTTCGCCATGATAAAACGGACCTCCTTACCTTAGGGGTAAAAAGAAAAATAATAGATCAATTAGCTCAAAAGAAACAATGGAACTATTCGCTCAAATGGCACGCAAAACGCAGGTCGGCGCACCGGTGAGTTCTGAAGATTACTTCGCAAATCGGAGTGAAGCTGGAAGAGATGTGCCGTTTGAAGCCTCCAAGGCGGCGATCCGATTACAACCTCTGTTGCTGTATGGGATGCGGCCGCTGCTTCTCTTGCTGTAGCCTCTGTTTCGATGGCCTGCAATACCCGATGTATCGATATCGGGGTAGCTGTGTCAGGCAGCTGCAGGGGGAGATATCCATGCCAATCCTCCGGTGCAACGGCAGGAGGCGGAAGGGAAGGGTATAGTAGACACAACAGCCCTAGGCCCCGCTTCTGCAGCAGCAGAGTCCTACGGATAGCATTGACGTCTGCTTTCTCCATGGATTGCTGGTGACTTTGATGCATCTCTGCAGGAGAAAAACCCTGCGACTGTAGCTGTGAGACCCGCCACAGCTGCTGGGCATCGATACCAACGCGAGAAAGCCATGAAGCTGTAGAGAAACAGCACCCAAAGCTAATCGCAGGGAACTGCAAGCGGAAGTGCTTCACTTGCTGCAGGGCCCCATACAGACTGGCACCCCACGAATAAACTGCGGCAAACTGCAGCGCAGGCAAATGTATCCTTAAATACGCCACCTCCCCAGACACAAAGATCATCCCGTCTGACACCCAAACCAAGGATTGCAACAGAGGGTCTTGTAGCGGCACATCCGAAAGCAAAGCCTGCTGCACACAAACCCGAGCTTTTTGCTGCTGACGACGCGCTGTGGCAGGGCCCGCTTGGTTGTTCAATTGCACCCCTGTTGGAGTTGCACTTCCCGCAGCAGCTTGATTGGGCCCCACGGCCCCTGAGTAGGGGCCATGAGAAGTAGAGACGCCAACCAACGACTGCTGCCCAGATGCTGAAAAACTCCCAGAAAAAAGCTTGGGCACAGACGATGCGTTTTGCAAAAGTCTGCTTCTGTCTTGCCCTCTAATGATGCAATCACGAAGAGATGCAACTATACGGAATGGTTCAACTCGGGCATCGGCTGACTCATCCAGACCTGCAGGCGTTCCAGAGCTCACTTCGGCTTCTGCGTTTGGTCTGCCCAAATGAGTCCCCGAGCCAAAGCATGGGCGACCGCCCAACGCATAGCGTAAGCGCTGTTGCTGCAAGGTGATGCCGCTTGACCGTGTTTCGGAGACGAAGGTCACTTCTAGGTCCTTAAGGAGTACCTCTAACACACAATCAGATTGAATTGCGTGCTGCTGGTTGACCTGGAGCCCGCTATGCTGGGCTGGAGCCGTTGAACCCGTAACAGAAGGGACATCTGAGTTAGGCGTGCCGACCGAAGGAATTAAAATACGAGGGGAGGCGTCATGAGCTACTTCTTGTGCTGATGGGGATGCCTCATCTGGTATTCGAGGCCTGCTTAGAAGCTCCACTCTCAGAAGCGGCGCTGCCACTTTGACTGATCCCAGTGTTGCTTCCGCCGGTACCCCTGGAGCTGCTAGACCTTCCATGGCTGCTGCTGTGGATGATGGTGCTGCTGCCACTGAAGGGGAAGCAGGGCTATACTGCAGCTGAAACATAGATAGATTGTTCTGGTGGGTGCCTCTGAGCTCTGTTTGTGAAGGTCTCAACCTTTGATGCGAGTTTACAGGCATCGGTCCCCCCATCATCGGTCCTGCATTGTGAGCACTCCATCCCTGCTGATGTTGCTGTGTGTGATGAGCCAGGAGGTGCGAGTTCTTTCTAAGACCTTTCATGGTGAAGACAAGATCAATGGCGACGCAAGGTGAAAGCGGAGCAGCAGCCAGACAACAGACAAAGTAGAACGCCTCAGAAGTGAGGGTGGGGCAGACGGCCGTGATAGGAAGCAGGCGACTTGTGGCAGGGACGGCAGGGAGGCTGAGGAGCTGACATGGGGAGAAAAGTGTCACTTGCAGAGAGTGGATACAGAGCGATACAAATGCGTCATGAGTGAGCCGTTCCAAAGCTACACGTAAAGCAAACCCAAACTGCAACAAAGATCCTGGTAGAGTCCCCCATAGCCGGTGGTCTACCAAGAGTGCTGCCTGCTCGGGCGTTTCCGAATTTCGGGTGGTATCCCCGCCGACTTCCCCGAAGCTGGATGTGGGAGTACCCTCTTCAGGAGCAGCAGCGGTACCAAAAACGCGTGATTCTTGCTTCTGCTGTTGTGCTGCTGCAGCGCTTTCTGCCCCCGCATTGGGAAATGACGATGGGGCAGCTGTAGCAAATCCAGCTGTTTTCGCCAACGCCGGCAGGCAATGCACTGCTGCTTTTGCCGCCTCTGTTGCTGTTTGCTGCTGCTGCTCCATCCCCAAGCGGATGGCCCGGAGACCCATGGAAAGACGTGAAAGTACCGCCGTCATCTCGCCATCCTTTCCAAACAGATGCGTGTAAGCATCAACCTGCAGAAACAAACACAAACTCCCCAAAAAAACACTAAACCTCAGATGCCACCGATTTTTATGATTGTTAAGTCTGCCATTCTGCCTGCGGGATTGCATCCACCCGAGTGTGGCGATGGGGAGGGCACGGCCCTTACCAGGAACGGAGTGCAGGCGCAGAAGGTGGGGAGAACGTCCGCTCGGCAAATAATCTTTGTTTCCGGTGCAACACCACCTGATTCAAGCTGACTGAATCTCTGCAGATGGCTGCCATGAACCGCACTGGCTTCCTCAACGAGCCTATACATTACAGAAACATGCGGAGACAAATTTGCTGCACCCCTTAGGCGCTCAGCAGCTGCCGTTGATTTTTTCTTTTGCTCCGGAGGATTTACTGGGAAGCCTGCAGCAGCAGCTGCTGCTGCTTTTGTTGCTGCTGCATGTCTTGCGTGCATCCTGCCGGCCATTGGCCCCATTGCAGCTGCAGCGCCTTCTTCGCCCCTTTCTGCGAGAAATCGCAAGCCCAAGGAAACACGACGCAAGCACGTCACCAATGTAGTAGCGGTATTTGCACCGCAAAAAACAAGCTCATGGCAACAGCAAAAGCAGTGTATTACAGTCTGCCCACTTAAGGTATTTGCAGCTATCTCTGTATCTGTCTATGCTTTCTCTTCTGCTTACTGGAATGCCCCCTTTTCCTTTGGCAAGCAGCTGAAGCGACAAGGCGTTGTGCCTCTTGCAATCTCCGTTCCAAAAGAGCGCGATCACTCTTTGTTGAGGCTCGAAGAAGCACAGGCAGCAGAAGCACTTGTCCTTCCTGTGCGCGAAAATGCTTTGCAAACGGAGGGGGAGACGGCAAAGAAACAGACAACCAATCTTCTGCCCACACTTCTCCCATAAGGCACGTAAGATGCTGCGTTTCTTGCCCAGCTCTTCTGATGTGGCTGTTGCTCCTCGTTTCCTGGGCTGCTGCTGCTGCGACTGACGAAGCTGCTGGTTTGAGGCTGCTGGCACTAGTACCTCCAAAAGCTTGAGCAACAGGAAGTTTCAATACCGGGGGAGACAACATCCGTGAGCCAACGGCCATACGCGGCGAATGGAATGCCATACGGTGCCTCCTTGAATGACGCCTGCTGTCATCTGTGGTCAAGCCTTCAGTCTCTCTCGTTATCGTTTCTGCGAGTGGCTCTGCGGCAGCTGTTGCTGAACTACACTGAACGGGGTTTTCCACCAGCCCCTGCTTCCAACGTTCCGTGATAGCACCAGCTGCTGCTGATGCTCTGCAGGGATTTGCTGCTGCCTTGTTATCCTGTAGATACACTGCATTCCACATGCCGATTCGTTTGATCTCCAAGTCGATTGCTGTGCACGTAAAAAGCTCGCGCTCCTCCTCCCACTCCTTTCCACGCAGGAATGCAGTATTCGCAACACGCCTCTCTCTTCTTGCCGCAAAAGCGCTACTTGATGCTGCTCGAAAGGATGTTGCTTCCTGTCCTTTTGCCTCCGCCACGCGCTTCTGACGCTCGTGTTGCTGTCCGTTGTATGTGGCTCTTGTTCTTGCGGGTTCGGTTATGCTGAATCACATGAAGGCGTACTAACACACCGACAATGCCCTATACATATGCAGAAAAGACTGAGGGACGCAGCAAAAGAGCTACAAAGAGTAATGAGCAGCGAAACGCATACACAGACACGTATGCAAAGCTTGCGAAGAATAGACCAATATGAGGCTACACCAATGTCCGATTTGGGGCGATGATGCTACAAAAGAAACAGTGACGCAAACTAAGAAAGATCTATTGCACACGCACCCAGCCATAGAGATTAAAGCCCGCATTCCTCTGTTAGTGGAGAGGCGTGCCGCTAGGTTTCCTATCGGTCGCGTCTGTGATCTCCTCCGCGCGTGACCCCCAAGTACACTAGGAGACATAAAGTCGCCGGATGCGGTAATGGTTTCACCTCTAAAAAAATAATCCACCATTGACCCCCGTGACTTAACGGGGAGAGCAGGTCCCCTTTCGCAGTCGGTGTTCATGGCCGACATGGTGCGGCGTGATTTCAGCAGGCTCCGAGGCCACCCTATAGTGCTAGAATTCCGACGAACTGACCCTGATGGCGCTGCTGCAATTTCTGGAACATTATGTACGTACACTGGGGCACCGCTTAGGCCGGCCCCCACATCTGCTTCCTCGTCAGTGTACTGTTTCGTTTCCACCCCTCGACGATCGTTTCTTCCAATACCTGCTTCTCTCCGCGTCCAGTCTTGAGCCTGCAGCACATTGGGATAATATTGGGGACTGCTTTCTGCTACGCTGGAAATGGTAGGTCCGGTGTTATTGGTGTTTCCTTTCCCGAAAACCCAACGAAGGAATGAAGAGCTCCCGCTGCTTGGCAACCGGCGGGGGGTTAAGCTCGAAGGACGCTTCCTTGAAGTGTCACCGTCTGTACCGCTGACTATCTGTCTCGAAAGCCCCTGTCGGACTTCAGCGCCCCCAATGCCCCCATAAGATCCCCCGTACGAGTTCCTCGCTTTCTTGACGTAAGCTCCTGGAAGTACAGACCCCTCGCCGCTGGCGTATCCCTCTTGACAGATGCTGCCGCCGGCCCCATGCTCCCATCGTTTTAAAGAAGACCACCTCTGGCTCCCTCTAGAAGCCCGTACTGGAGGAGAAGGCTTTCCCTCTCCGTCGACGTTCCAGAGTGCACGCTGGACGGCCCCTGGAATATCACTTTCTTCCTCGGAATTGCCCTCTGCCACGGCATGCAGCTGCGGGAACCGTTTGTCTTGTTCCTCCAAGTCCATATGTGTCCGAGAAAAAACGAATGACTTCTCTCCACCCCTTGATACTGCGGCTGGTACTCGTTTCTTCTTGGGTGGAAGCAAGCGCAGGCACTCCGCTCTGAGGTTAAGGTCAAACAAGACCACGCAGGCAAGAGCCCACGTGCAGTTCCTGAGAAGCGTAGCTTCCAGCCTCCACAATCCCACTCTTAAAGTATCTTTGAACTCCTCTCTTTTCTTGCTAGTGCCGGTAGGCGTGCTCGCGTATGTAATTCTAAGGGCAGCCTCAAGCCGAACCCCTAAAGCTGCTACATCTGCCACAACAGCCCGTCGCAGGGGGGAGTCCAGACGTGTTCCCCAAGACGTCCCTGACATGGCTGCTGCGCTTTTTGGAACGCAAAGATCAGGGGAAAATAAAACTGGGAAAGGAGGGAAGGCAACCCCTGCATCACCGCCAGTTCCATTGCTCGTTGAGGCGGTGCTGACAGTGCTGCTCCCATCCCCACTGCTGCTCCTATTGCTGTTGACCTTTTGGTACCTCTGCCATTTCCGCCCATGCAGCTCAAAATGCTTCTCAGGTGATTGCTGAGAGGCCACATAAGTGGGCTGTGCCGCCAACCCCACTGGGTTATTGCCCCTGACAATTCCGGGGGAAGCCGCAGCACTGCTATCTATACTTCCTTCCTTGGTAAGCTCCACCTCAATAGCTGTTTGAGTGCCGACAGCGTCGTCAGTTAGCAGACTGCAGGTAACGTCTTTAAGCTGTAGCTCTATGGATACCGATAAGCTGCGAGCTGATGACGTTCCTTGTCCTCCTGTCCCTGTCGTTTTCCTCGCAGTTGAATCTGGCCCGGAAGCGGCGTGACGTCGCTGTTGTTGCAAGGGGTCAGATGGGGAGTAGGTGCGAGGGATGTGGGAAGTGTGGGCCCTTCTAATCTCTGTAGGGCACTCGTCTGGAGTAGAATCTGGATGTTTGGAAGCTTTAGCTGTAGTACGTATGGTGTGGCTGGCCCCTTCTGTCTGTTCGCAGGTAGGGGATCCATCTGCACTTCGAGCTTTCTCTCGTGTTAGGCACTCAACACCCCCTGTGCGCCGCCTCCCTCCAGAAAGACTCCTTGCATGCCTTCCTACTCCTGAGCCGATTGTTTGAAAGCCGGCTTCGCCGCTTGAAAGGCCTTCAGGCGGCCCCCAGCGACTAAACGTTGTCCTTTCTTGTTTATGAAGGCGATTCACGCCCATTGAGAGGCCTGGACGTAAGGAATTGCTGCTGTAGCTGCTAGTCTCGCTGCTGTCTGCAGATCCTCTGCTGCTGTACTTTTTGGCGAAGTGCTGGTGGTGCACACGGCGGTTGAGCGTAAAATGCCTCTTGGTGGTGCGCTTCGCTTCTGTCTCCACTGGGGTCTGTAAATTAAGACCAGCGAGGCGCGCTGCCTCCTGGGATCGAGTGTCTCCCAATAGGCAGGCAAGGAGACACCGTGAGCGGATAGATTCCTCATCCCACAAACTTTTGAGACACAATGCCGCGTCAGTTATACAGCACAAAAGGTTGGCCGTAGGAAACGCATGGAGAGATTGTAAACATAGCTGGGCTTCAGTGGTTTTCGATTCTGGCTGAAGATGGAGAAGCAGAGATACCTGATCCGTTCGTTCGCCTCCGCCTCCCTTCGCCGCTGCTGGCAGCGACCCTCTAAGAGTGTCTTTCCTGTGCTTTCTGCTGCTGTCCATCCGTCTATTGTTGTCATTATCATCAAAAAGCAACAGGTTTAGAGGGGCATCTGGCACTCCAAAACAGCAGTCGTGCCCTATAAGCGGCTGGGGTGTCTCTACAACACTATCGTCTCGGTCAGTCTCATCCCTCAACGTCCAGCCTCCCACAACATCCGAAACCCAAGTGCCGCTCCCTTCGGGTTGTGGTAACTCTAAGGCAGGTCTGTTTTCTTCATCAAGATTGCTCTCAGAATCGGATCCCTTTTGGGAACTAATGAGAGCCTCCTCTGCGGGTCCATCCTCAGCACTACCAATCTTAAAATGCCGTGGCCAGCCCCTGTGGTGGTGCTGCTGTTGGCGCTGGGATGTTCCACTTATGCGGCTTCTGTGATATCGTAGCAAGTCCAAATGTCGGTGCTTCTCGTGAGTTTTAAAAGGCTCCTCTGTCTGCTTAAGGGTGGCACCATGACTGCTGTGCGTAGACGTACATGAGTTCTTGTGCTTTTTCTTTTCTGTTTCAGATGACAAAGGAGCTTCTGACTTTGAGATCTCATCCGACTCCACAGAACCGTCGCAACCGACCGCACGCTCCTGTTGGCTGTCATACTGCGGGGGTGTGCTAGACCCGTCCTGGATTTCAACAGGTTTCGCACCATGATATTGTGCTTCACTGGAAAACGCAGGGACCCTGAAGGGCCCTTCTGTTTCTGGCCTTCTCGACGACCGCGTCGGCTGCTGCTCTTCCTGCGGTAGATACTGTTTTTGATGCTGAGGCAAATGGTACTGCGACGGCGTGACCTGCACGCCTTGATCCGCAGAGCTGCTGTCTCCTTCCAAGCTGGAGGTGCCTCTCATCCCCTTCGTCCTGTCACTTCTCTGAAGCTGATTGCTTCCCTCCTTGCCATGCCCCCTCCGGGGAAAAATTAATCCGGCCAGGTATTTCCTGTCTTTGTTAGCGTCTGGGATTGGCATCTGTGAAACATTGGACAGTTCTCTCCTCCTACCGTGAGACGGACCATCAGAGCTGATGAGGCAGCTGTTACTTGACCATAGTGGCTCCTCCGAATGAACGAGCCCAGCTGGATGGGCTTCTACGGATGAGGGCGTTGGTGGTGCCGCAGTGCCAGGTTGGGGGGGGAAGCGGCGGCACTGTGCTCCTATGTGTACCACTCTCTTACACAAAGCAATGCTACGTCTCTGAGTTCCGGAGACTTTCAAATGCTCAACAAAAAGCTCTCCGACTCTGGTTTTCAATCGAATATCTTTCTTCTCTTTCCTTAACTGTATACGCGCCTCGTACACTCGCAACAACACCGCGAGATGTTGCTGTTGCGTATACAGCCCAACAGAGAGGCAGCCAACTTTGGCAGACACTTGAAGCGTTTGTTTAGCTGCTTCGTTCGGCACTATTGCTGTTGTAGCTTCTGTGGCGCCGACAATCGCTGATGCGCCAGCACCGGCAGCTTCCGCATGGGGGGAGGCCGGAGTAACCTCCTTTTCAGCTTCTCCCGGATGTCGATCCAACCGCCACCGTTGAAAAGGCTTCCCTTTTTCTTTTACGGACTCAGTAAACTTCAAAGAGGAGGTGCAACCGGGGAACTTTCCAACCGTTTCCAAGTCGGCAAAGAACCAATCCAAGCGGCTTCCATCTGCGCTTCAACACACACACTCAGAAAGATGATATAGAGGGATTGCTGTTCCAGATGAGCTCCGCAAGCAAATGTTAGCAGGAAACTATCAAGTCTGTGCGCGGCTCGCACCACATACAGCCCAGGGTCCAGTCGTAGGGACAGGCAAGAAAGCCTCCGGTGTTTTAACGCCAAGGGGAGCAGATAAATCGCCTTCACTGGACTCCCTCAATGCAGCTGGCATTGAACTGGCCCCCTCTAAGTTATCTCCGGTATCCCCCGAGGTTTCTGGAGATGCTGAGCTTCCTCTGTCCAAATTTCCATGGCTGCTTGTAGGAAGTGTACTTCCGGTTTTCTCCCCAGTAGCTCTTGCTGAGTGTTGCTGCTGCTGTTCAGTTGAACCGGATTTAGCGGTCTTTGCAGTTGGCGTTTGGCGCTGGAGCGAGGTGGCTTGAGCAACTTTGAGCATGAGCGATTGTGGATCTCTTAGCACGTTGCTGTAGGGAAAGGAGGTAGGCATTATGAAGTGCTTGCACGCTGCCAGAGAGACAAGTTGTTTAGAAACACCCAAATCCGCTCGCCCCACAACCACTGTCACTTTGTTATGGGGGACTTTATTCCTGGCAACCTGAGAAGGACAGAACGGGGACGCAGTATAGGCGACAGATACACGAATTCGCAGACGGGTAAATATAGACAATCTATAAACAGCTGCAGAGCCGTCCTCCAAGTGCTATATGTGCGAACACAATGTGCATTGGAAGTCTTTATATTGTATCGCAATATATGATCTTGTGCAGGTATGGCTAGGCCAAAATCAAAGAAAAATAAGTCAGAAACAAAGCAGGCGTGTAAGACGAACATTAATATCGCTTAGGGAAAGAACCGTGCAATCCGTCATGGCGTTTGGTGTGCCGCTGGCGACCGGTGGTTGCGCAAGCACCGCAGCTTCTGCTGCTTCGAGTGATAGGCTGAGTACGTGAGAAGTAACAAGCGACTTTCTCTTTTTAACGTTGGTGGTTAGTTTGAGGGTAGTAACAGATGCTTTGAGGCCTTTGCACGTCGAGGCAAAACCGTTCTCCTCAACGGGTTCATAGTCCATATCCGACAGAAGGCCATCCCATGAGGCCACCGAACGCATGCGACGCCGCATGGTGTCTGCAGCAAATATCTCCTCTTCCGAGTCGTCACCGCTGCCCTCAATGACTTCTGGAAGGCCGTCTAGATGAGACGGACGTTGTTGGAGGGGGGCAGAAGGGGCAGCAGCAGCTTGCATACCTGCCTCGCTCTCGATGGAAGAAAGGAATGAATCCGAAAAAGAAATAGCGTCGGAATAATTGTCAGGAAGCGACCGACCCGAGGAAGAGTAATTTGATAGCATGCGTTTATTAGCCTCAAACTCTCTGCGTCCCTCCAACACCCGTTCACCCAAGAAGGCCAGAGGCCGTCCCGCTGCTGCAGCTGCTGCTGCGCGCTCCACCCAGCCCCTCTGCCTCCATCTTGCCCTGCGTGCGCTAGAGCTGGTGCCGCTGGCTGAGCTCGGGGTTTCACCGTCGCTAAGAGCAGTTTTTCCTTCCCATGATATGCCTCCAAAACGGCCAGGACTGGCCACTGCTGCCTGCGCTGCCGCTTCCGCTGCTGCTTCTGCTTGCAGCTGCAACTCCCTCGCCTCAGCAATCGCATCTCTTCTCAAGTGAGATAAAACGCGAGAGTAATCGAGCGATGACAAACGATATATCTGAAAGCAAGAACAAGCCAATGGAATCCCGAACCCTAAAGATGCAACAATATGCCACGATTTAGAGACTTCGAGTAGCGATCAGATTTCGGGAATTGCAAAGAGGGCTATCAGTCTACCAGAGCACTGGTACCGCCTAACAATAGCAGGCGAATGATAGCCGACCGACGCCAGTATTGCGATCGAGGATTTGGAAACTTACCACAGTGGCTTTCTGGGCAGAAAGGCGCAAAGTGCTGTCGACGTGGCGGCAATACCCCAAGGCAACGCCCATGGCATCTTCCGTGGAGGCAGGCAAAAGACAGTCTTTCTCCTTAAACAAACTCCAAGTGACAAAACTCATCTGGGAAGACAGCCGGAGATGAGCACAAGAAAAGCACTGACCTTATTGAAGATTCTAAAATTCATCTACGAGATACAAACCGAGTCTGCCTTTGATGGAATTTCTTACTGGAAGAGCGTCCGCAAGTGGAATGAGTTCAGGGGCAGATATGGAGATATCCGGGATACTAATCCATGTCGATTTTTTCTCCAAAGGGCTTCCCAACTCTGCATCCCACATCAATTTGCTGGTGATGCTGATAAAAATGGTGCGATTCTTATCTCCGCCAATTGAGCCCCTCCGCCTCGGTAAAGCCGCTCCCTCGTTGCTGGCCCTTTTCGTGGTCTTCTTCACCATACGCGCCAGATTCCTGGCTCTATCGAAGAACGCATGAAGGTTTGTGTACACTCGAGACGGGCGAATCCGCAGAGGCAGCGAATGCTGACTCTGCAATGATTCAAGTATTCTACTATCGTCGGTGCCTCTTGGGCTCTCGATGTGCACCACGGGGCCGCTGGAAGTTTGCCAACGATCGAAACCTGCTTCTGAATCTGGGGCGGATTTGAACAGCTCGTCTTTCCTTATCATTTCATAATCCGAAAAGTCCCCTGCTGTCCTCGACATGCCGCCAGGTGCTTCAACGTGACCCCTTAGGGGAGGGCGAGCTGGTCCTATACCCCAGCCAATACGCGACGGCGGGTCCGCAGGCAAATAGATGCAGGTGCTACAGCCCATTTGACCCAGATATCCAGCACAGACGATCAAGTCTGGAAGCTTTGTCTGCAGAAAACCAAGCAAGAACCCACACTCAGGTTCAACTGCTAAAACGTTTGAAGTCAAAACCTGCCCCGAAAGGCAAACCCTGTTATGGAACTAAATGCAAATTTGGGAATGGTATAGCTAACAGAATGAAGCGTGATAAAGCAAAACGGCAAAAACCAATCAGCATGTCCTGTCTCGTCTCTAGAACAGGAGAACACTATCAACAAGCAGCGGAAGGGAGTAGTGACAGTCAGCACAAGCGACTCGGAGTAGTAAACTGTGGGGTTTACCTGTAAGTCGGACTTGTGGGGTGCTCGAAATGAGATTGCTTCTTCGCACGGTTTTGCCTTCAGAGCAGCAAAGCCCTTCTCAACAAAGAGGGAATCTATGAAAATGTCATGACATTTAAAAAAATCATTTCGTTTCTCTTGGCGAAACTTGAAATCAGTACACACACGAAACATCAACGTGGTGAGAGGAAGACGAGAAGGCTGCGAAGCTGGCGTTTTGTGCTCCAAGCTGTGCTGAGTCTGTAGGCGATCCAACAGAGCCATCGTCCCATGGCGGTGCAGACTTCTCCTTGGTTGCGCCTTCGTCTCTTGTTGCACCAGGTGATCCGGGGGGTTTACATGCATTCCCGGCCCGATGAGAGGCAGAAGACGGAAGCACAGATTTGGCACTATGACAGAGAGCAAGCCATCTATGTAAAACCACCTCTTGCCTCCGAAGCCCCCACGCTCATCCCCCGAGGCCTCATCGACAGTACACGCAATGTCGTCTAGCATCAAACGTTCTTTGTCTGTCAGATCGCCTGTCCCCCCCGTTAAACAATCTGTTCGTGTCTCTGCTGCCTCCCCTGTTGGCCACTCCAGGCTTCCAAAACTCTCTGCCCGACAGCAGGCTTCAGTAAAGCGACCGAATATTTGCTTCTGAAGCACCGCCGCGCTCACGCCATCCCTCCAAGTTAGAGTGTCCTCCGCCATCTGCACATGAACCCCGAGAACGTAACCATAACCATACAAGCTTGTCTCCAAATGCTTACCGCGAACAAACTGAAATTTGGTGGTAGCAAATCAGAGAGAAAGGCAAGCACAAAGAGCATCCATTGCAGTAGCAACACCCCGTAATTCCACCAAATAAGCCCAGGAGCCAATACCCTCAAGCGCTCAAAAACCTGTTTCACTACGACTCTGGGGAAAGCTTTCCTCAGCCTTCCATGACGAACCTGCCGTAGCTTGAGTATCAAATACAAAGGGTTTGACTGCTCAAAGTCAGCAATGTAACGATCCACCACTTCACGCAACTCCGCCTGAATCCACAATCAGTAAGTACAATGAGCTCAGACCTATGTAGAGCAGTACGGACGTGCAGGAATACAAAGGTAAGAAGCCAGCGAGCAGATGGCGCACACAGACAGAAGCAGCAATACTACAGACTAAACGTTATAACCCAAGCACTTCATCCCCTAGCTGGAAAATCCGAAGGCACTTGCCTTGGAGGTGAGTCTCCGCTTCCACATTTCCACGTAAGTTGTGCACTCTTCCTCCCTCGCGACAAGTCTGGAGACAAGCAAGCCGCGTAAATCCAAAGCTATACACAGCAAACATTTGAACTTTAGTAGTGCCTGCGTACTGCGCAATATGCTTAGCCTTGGGTTGTAGGCCTAGTTGGGGTTTGTTGTGTGATATAATCCTACCTGTTGGGCCTTGCCGCGCCCTTCATAAAAATGAACCAAGTATCAATGAGCTTGACAAAGTTAAAGAGAGCAGCTACAGCAGCAGATGTGAACGTTAGCTGCAGAGGCTTGTGCGTCATGCTCCCATCGAACACTGCAGGAGGCGGCTCCTGCCTTTTGTTCGTCTGCTCCTGCTGCTGTTCCGAGGAAGTGCTGGATCCTGGAAGGGGACTGTATAAGGTAGGGTCATGATGAAGAAAAGAGAGCTCCACAGTCTTCCAGCTCTGCTTGTTGACGGCAAGGCCTGATCCCAACGCTCGCAACTCCCATTTCTTGAAGAGGATATGCACTGAGGTACAGACACACAGACGCAGATGCCCCAAAATACCCAAGAATTCAGTGGCTGCGACAAACGTAGCAGCACCTGCGTTTTGACCAAGAACGAAAAGTTCAAAGAGACACGAGCAATGAAACAGGAAAGTGCGGGCTGAGTTACGCCTATTTCGCCGTCTCTGGTCGTATGGCGGCTGCTCCCTCAGCTCAGAGTTTAACAGCGATTTACATAAATTCTGAATCAGGGTTTTGTTTACTTTCAATTCCTTTCTTAGGGGTGATGCGAAAAGCGTGGGTGTTGTCATCAAGCAGATCCTTTATTTGTGACGGAACGACTTTGAAAGCTCTAAAAGCCTGGACTCCAGCTAAGAGGTTCTCCTCTTCTGAACTCGTGTTGCTGATAATGCTGGATTCGTTGTCTTCCTCCGTCTCACGTAGAGTTTGTGCTGCTGTTTCCTTGGCTGCGGCAGCCGCCTCTGCTGCAGCTTCAGCGGATTCCTCAGCCTTGAAAGCTGCTACAGCGGGGTCTTCTGGGACAAACGCAGCAGATGCTAATGACGGCTTCAGCTCTTCCTTTTCGTGTGCGCTCAGGTCGGCCTCTGCTGCTTCTCTGGTAAAGACTGCATTAGCCCCGAGAGGAGTGAGAAGACCATCAGCTGCAGGTGAACCACCTGAGCTCTGTTCCTTGCCTGCATGTGCATGCGTAGCATTCTGCGAGTGTCAGCGCATAAGCATTAGCAGCAACTCCAGCGGTGGAAGCGAAGCGGGCACATCCGCCGGAGACACCATTGATGTACTCATGCTATCTGCAGCACTGTGTAAAATGATAGACGTACCACACCACCAGGCCCATTTCAAAACTTTGGAAGCAAGGGAGAAGGAGACCTTTTGGTCTTCAATGTGAAGCGTCTCCTGTATCTCCCTGCTAAGCATATTTGTCAGGGTTCCTGCGTCAACGTCCGCCGCAGGGGTGGACCCCGGCCGCTCCAAAGGCTGCAAATCCGGGTGCAGCTGCGATTCCTGAGCGGGCTGCTCAGAGGGCTCAGGAGGTGGGGCAGCAGCAGCTGCAGCCAACGCAGTGGCTCCGCCAGCACTAGCTTCGGTGGAGGCATCAGTAGCTGCAGGAGCGGCGTCCCTTTGCAACAATTTCGACAGCAAAAGCTGTGCCTCCTCATCCGTTGGGTTTCGTAGCAGGCGACGGCGCAGCTCCCGCGCCTGAGGCAGCAGCAACAGCAAGCAAGAATGCCTCCAGAAAGGCTAGTGCAAAGCAATTTGGCTCAACATGCCACATCTTCAACCCTCGTGCCTATCCAGCATAGTAAGACCATTTCACAATGCAGGACTTCGGTAAAAAAGAGTTAAGGCTGTGGGCGAGCACAGGATTTTGGAATTGAGATTTTGTATTGTATTTTAACATATTTTAAAAATAAACGGCGGATTTAGGTGTTAAACAATTGAAAATTCGTCCGTACTTTGTTAATATTCACCGAAACCCCGGCTTTGCCCTCGAGTTGGGGCCTCGGGAGTTCTCTGTACCAAAAATGCATCCCCACGAACCTCATCCACAGGCCCATAAGCATGCACTGTTCAAGCCCTGCACAAAAGAACACATGCAGAGATGGATGTAATAAAAATATTATTGAAATGACGCAGCAGTAGCTGCGGAAGACAGATAAAGAGTGGCAGTTACACAAGCTCTCAGGCCAGCCAGTCTGTTGTATTTATGCTTGAACAAAGTAGGCATGGCACTCCAGCGCACCTGTAGCCTCCATATCCGATATGCGGGGATCTCCCCGCTTGGGCGAGTCGATACAAAACTCATCTACGTGGAGCTGCGAAGAAGCCAAAGGAGATACGTAAAACTCGCAGGTGGAAATGTCTAGCGGCAAGGCTCCTATCTCCTCCCTCTCGATCAAGCAGCAACAGGCATTTTGCTCTCAGCCCTCGACGCCTCCCCAAAGCCTTGAGCTGGCAGTGCAGGCGGCCCTCAAAACCAAAGCACAAGTTGCTTACAGAAGGGCACACAGTGCGAGAGCGAGTAAAGAAGCGGGAGAGAGAAAGGAGGAAAACACAGACAAGAAGCTAGGGGTCATATTGAGAAAAAACGAAAGAAAAGTAAAAGAGAAAGCAACAGTAAGGACACAAAGAGGTGGAATTGAAGAAGAAAGAAAAGGGAAGAAAGAGACAGGCGAAACAGGCCATTGCGGGACAGCATTAAGGGACCCTGTAAACCCCACACGGATATGGCGCCCACCTCAAACGCCCAGGGCGTCGTGCCTAAATTGTCGTCAACAACATGAACATGAATATTTCGGACGCGAATGGAAAGCGAATTGACGATCCTCGGCTCAATGGTATGTGCCATAGAAGATCTATCTCCCTGAGCAGACCCCAACAGCGAGGCAAACTTCTCCCAGAGCACAGTCCGCTTTAACTTGGATTTTAGGATTTTGTCTCTCCAAAACTCGCTGTTCCATTCGCTCGGATACAGCAGACGAATTCTGCAGGGAGAACAACATCATAGAAACGACAAAACTGCCAATGACGCGCCGCTGTGCAACGCCACAGAAGGAGTGGCTTGGCCAAAAGCTCAGCAGCAGCAGCAGCAGCAGCACTAAAAGTAGTTGCAGACAGGCAAAAACGACACTTTTGAGCGAAAACAGCACTGAGGGTCTCGACGAGCTTTTCCAATAGCTCACCGAATCTCGAGATCATCTGCCTCGATGGCAAACGGGTATGCGCCTGGCGGCCCAAAGAAAGTCTGCCATGAAAACTTCGCCCGCACCTGCAGAAGCCACAGCCCAAAGCAACCCGGGGCCTACAGCCTAGCCAACTAGCCCCTAGCCAACTAGCCAACCGCAGGGACGTCTTCAGAACGTCTTCAAGAGACCACTTCGTGTCAAGGTTTTAGGGTTTAATGCTCGCGTTTGAAGAGGTTTGTACCTTGGCAATGTTTGAGTAGTCAACGGCAAACGGAATCTCCGCAAGTTCAAAAAGCTTTTGGGGAAAAGGAATATTTGTCAGATGAATTTCAGGGTCTGTCAGAGAGTCAATCCTAAAACGACAACATCACCAACCGTAAACCCTCCAACCGTTGCCCAACACTAGCTGTAAACCCTAAACCCTAAACCCTATACCCTATACCCTAAACGGTTGCTAGAAGGCACTCCACCGACGGAGCAAAGGCATGCTCCTTGAGCTGCCGTTGAAACACAGAAAGAGCGTGGGTAGAGACGCGATATTTCCGCGGCCCAGGGAGCGCTAAATAGATTTTGTTAAAGCTATAGTTCTTGTGCGCAGTTTTATGTTTTGGGTTCTGACATACCTGAAGTTGTTGATGGGATCCCAATCGCCAAGAAACTCCTTACCATAGGTCTTAATGACCTGGTCAAGGATATTGGCAAGCATTTTCTAATACAGCAAGAGGAGCATGCTGGAGTAGAAGAATAATTGAATTCACTGGGTGAAGCTAACGGCAGTTGCTTGCAATGCGGCTGCTGTTTTTTCTGCTGCTGCTGTTTCTGCTGCCTGCGCCTCTGGGTTCCCCAATTAGCTGACGACGGGCTGCAAAGCGGTCAGACACCGCCAGCGTTCGGCAAGGCAGCACTAGCAACCGAGGTCGCCGGGGATCCTGATACAACCTCCATCCGATGCAAACCTTAAACCCTGGGCCCAGAAGCAGCTGGCGATGCCCATACCAACTGAGCAGCACCTTGCTGTGAATAGGGAGCTTGTCACGGTTTCTTCCTCTCCCTATGAGTCTACTTCTGTTATTCCAATGGAAAGAAAGACAAAAAAAGCCTCAACAAGAATCCTAACAGCTCTGATCCTCGCTTGAGCGAAGGCGGGCGACGTACAGAGGCGCTCGTGTGCTGTATACAGCTCAAGGCATCGCGTCTCGAAAAACTCATTTATTGGCCTGAAGCTTATTGAGGGCAAAAATACTAGAGACAAGGGCTAGACTGATAGGGGGCCCTAGAGCGACAGGAGACAGCGCCAGCGATACTACTGCTCGCTGCCGTTGCAGGGTCGAGGTAAAGCCGGTCTCTAACACTTCGTCGGTCCTTCTGTAGTCATATATGTGGATTTCCCCCTCAAATATAAAAACAAAGTGTAGAAGGTCGTAGAAGATCCAGCTGCCAGACCCGCTGTTGCTGATCCCCATACAACCTGTTGTGACTGGCAGCTGCCTGCCTTGAGGTAGAAGCCCTGTACCCCAAAACTTGAACTGTAAGTCTTCCACCACAGGACTTTAGAATACGATGCTGCATATTTAGTTGAAATCTGGGTCAAGGAACGAAATGATTTATACATCTCACCAGCATCGAGCTGGAGCGCTGGATCTACTCTTTTGAGCGGCATCCCACTCCGGACTATTCCCTCTCTTTCTTCCTCCTGCCATAGATTTCCCTTCTCTCAAGACAAATAAACAAAAGAAAGGCGTTTGTCGCGGCTTTTGGAGCTCTAATTTGACTAACTACGTATAACCGCTCCTGTTTTCATCATCCTGCTGAGGAACCTCAATAAAGCTCCCTACAAAGCAAAGTATTTAGCTTCTGAGTCTAGCAACTCCGAAATGAAAATGTCTAAATGGGGAGAAGCTTCATGTAGCTTTAGACCGGATTTTTCTGTTGGTAACTCGGTGGGAACAAGCCATCATGCCCAGCCAAGAGCTTGTGACGAATACACTGTTATACCACTTCCAGCTGCTGTCCATCCAATAGTATTGTGCCAATAGTATTGTGCCTTCCCCTTATACAAGTATTCGTGTAATTCGCTATGCAGAAGGAACGGTCACAGATAGCAATTTCATAACGGATGTGTTCGGTCGAGCCAGCTTTGCCTGCGAGGGAGAGACGCCATCCTTTTTACCTGAGAGGTCTTTTCTCCTTCTCCATTCTGCGTTACTCATACTCCGCATTTTTTCTAGGGAGCGCATTGCAGTTGACGCTTATTTCCTTTCTTTTTAGACTCAGCATCCATAAAATCCAAGGGCACTTTAGCATATGGAAGTAGAGCACGACACTTTCAAATAGGGTGCCGTGGATGAACCTGCAAGTGTACTCTTCTAACCAATCACAATTTCCACCCCTTTCTTCTGGGGTATTGACTCTTGAGGTTTTATGGTGTGTAGAAATCTAGTCTCATGAAGCTTTGAACGCCCATAGGTGCACAGCTACCAAAGATTCAGCCGTTCGCCCGATAACGCAAGAAAACTGCTATGGTTTTGCTATCCATGCAACAACGACCGTTTTTATATGCAATTAAATGCCATTAAATGCTATTAACTGCGGCAGAACCGAGCCTGGCTGCCCTTCAACACCTTCGAGTGTCGTGGGTTCTTTTTGCAGTAGATTTTCTCAGTTTTCTGCCTTCGCAACATTCACCCCGATATGCCAATGCCTAGACGCTACAATCAAAGACGGAAGGTGCGGCCTCTAAGCACCGCTCTGCCCACCTAAGAAATTTCAACGTACAGTTTGGCGTGTGTTGTAAGATCATTCTTGTGCCCTATTTCCACTTGAGGCCCACCTGCGGCACTCGGAAGTGCCTGTTGGGTGTCAGAGCACAACAATTGGTGGTTTCATCGCTATCCATTTACCACCTCTATCTCACAGACTTTCTAGCTTGCGGCAGACGCTTACCAGGCACAGCTTAGCTCCACCTGAAGCTGTTTAGTTGATAGCCCCGAGGCGGTAAGTAGTGAATGCAGCTTTTTGTGTATACCGGGCATCTGTGTCGGCAAAGATATCAAAGGTGTCAGTTAAAAGCGTCCGTCCGCAGCCAGCAGCACGAACGTTTGCATATTTAAACCCTAAACTCTAATATCGATTCCCGAAGCTATGAAGCTGCACGGTGGAAAGAACCTTTGTATAGTGCTGGAGAAGAGCTAGAGGCACTTGCTCTCCGCTTAAAGAAATGTCAATTGGCATTTTAATCCTTTGATTGCAGCGTCTGGTTGAAGATGCCGCCTCGGATAGGCAGTTATCGAGTCTGAGGACGCTAGTTTATTTTGATAGCACAACGCAGCTTCTCGCTAAATAGGCAGCTCCCTCTCGAGCTGCACAACTGGTTTTGTGACATTTGACTCTGTAATTGATATATCGTTTTAATCGAGGTGTATAAGTTCTTGCTTAGTCCAAAACGCTTGTAAAGCGCGTTGCCTTTTATAGTCTTCTCCTCCACAGTCCGATTGTGAACCCTAATTTGGGTCTCTTGCCAATCAGCTGCGCCATTCAGAGCCGTTAATTTTTTTGCTGCTTCGATATCTGTTTTCTTTGATTTATTGAATTGACTTTTGAGCTCCTTACTTATCTCCGTGGAGTTTCTGTTAGTAGTTACTGCGTCTAGCCTAGCTTTGTGCTCCTGATACCTCTCGCCTTTGCTTTATTTACTCTAGTGCTTATAGCAGCAACTTCCCGTCAAGTCAACTTTTTCGTTTTTTTACGAGTCTGCTGTCTATGCTTTAGTTCTTTCGTTAGGTGACCAGAATGAGATGTGGTGCCTGAGGCTGTAAATGAGATCCTCTGCAGCTTGCCTGTTGATTAACCCGAATAATCTGGATACCCAACTCTTCTAGCATAAAATTACAAATAGGAAGCCATTGCTCTTTAGAGGCTTGGGAACTTGTAATCCCTTGTAGTTCGAGGCTGCAGACATCTGCCTTCTCTCTACGTTTGATGCTGGCTAAGCCAAAACTGTCTTCTGCACGCTAGTACACGGTGAAATATGTTCGCAAACGGCAGTTAACTTCCCGTTGGCAAAAGCTTACACGTCGGTGCTCTTTCTCATTTCCCCGCTTTTTGAAAAGGAGTGCAGTATTTTTCTCTGCCAGGTAAATAGAGCACAGCAGCCTCCCGTGCTTGGCCCATGAATGACCCTCCTCTTTCTTGAGGCTGTAACACATAAGGGACTAAAATTTAAAGATTGTGCTAGCCACATGTAGGTCGGAAAGATAACGGATTTCAGGTGGAAAATGCTTGGCCGGTTGCGCCAGTCAGAAACTTCCCTAGAGTAAGAATATTTGAGATCGCCAACTTTTAAGAATTACCTGCCATTCAAAATTTCAGAGGACTTAAAATAATAAAAAAGTTTGACAAGAAGTCAAAGAGATAATGGAAACAAAACGTTTTTATTATATTGCTGGGCTCGCCTGCCCATAGAATCCTTTTAGCTACTGCTACGACTTTGTCAATGTTTTGTCATCGAGGCTCTTTGCTGCTCCATGAAAAATATGCGTTTGCGCTATCTCTATTGGGGATAAATTTTTATTTTAGCTTCTTTTTAGTGCTAAAATTAGTTTGTCTAGGGGACGCTCAGTGCACAATACAAATACGTGTGCTATAGTGGCAGGCTACAAGTTTGACGTGGAGAGAAAGAGCGGCGCATGCTTCAACGCTAAGCCCCAAACAATTTCACACACACATTTAATCTTTATTTCTTTACTTACAAAATTTAGGGTTTAGGGTTTAAGGTTCAGGGTTCAGGGTTTGTCACCCGAAAGGCCAGCCAGTGCTGTCGACGTCGGCAGAGCCTCAGACCTCCCGCCCCGTTTTCTGTGCATATTTCGGAAAGTTCCTGCCAAGACAACCAGCAGCAGCAGCAGCAGTAACAGCAACCACAGCAGCAGCAACAGCTGCAACAACGCTCGGGTTCAGCTTAAGGGTGCACATTCCAACAGCAACAAAACCAACAGTAGCAAGAAAAGCCTCGGGATCTCCTAATTTTTGCAAAATCTTTCCCTCACCGTATCTTTCAAAAGCCTCTCTTCTTCATATTTTGTCTGTTTAGGGTTTAGGGTTTAGGGTTTAGGGTTTAGGGTTTAGCCAGATGGATCCTTCCGCCTCTGCTGCCTTTTGGAAGTTCTCAGCCATCTCGGCTTGCGGGGGCGCTCCCAGCTTTTACGCATTTGCTGGTGTGCTGCTGCTATTGCTGCTGGTGCTGCTATTGCTGCTACCGCTATTGCTGCTGCTATTGCTGCTGCTACCCTTGCTGCTGCTACTAGTGCTGCTATTGCTGCTGCTGCTACTCTGATCGCTCTCCGATGCTGGCGTCTCTGTTGCGTTGCTGCTGCTGCTGCCTCACGTCTCTTGTTAATTTTATATCTGCTGCTGCTGCAGGTGGAGAGAAGGCTCTGGAAGAGTTGAATTCGGGTGTATCCTCAGCTATAGTTTGGTGTTGTTTTCTTGCGGACTTTGAGGCTGGCGATTCTCGGGTATACGGATTTCCCCTCCGGATTGCTGCAGCAGCTGAAAGCAGCAGCAGCAGCAAGAACAACAACAGCAACAGCAGCAGCAGCAAAAGTAGCAGCAGCAACGGGATAAGGCTTGCGTTGGATTTGGCAGTTGCGCCGCGCGAGCCTCTATTTCTGTCTCCTTTGGGCAACGCGGCGATTCTACCAGTGCCTCCAGCAGCAGCAGCAGCAGCAGCAGCAGCAGATGGGAAACAATCACAACCCTTTCTACCTGTAAGAGCAGCAGCAGAAGCTCCTGCCCTCTTCAACAGCGGAGCTTTCCTCTTAGTGGATCCACAAGATCTCTCCATTCCCCCCACAGCAGCAACACCAGCAGCAGCAACAGCAGCAGCATCAGCAGATGAAGCATCAAAAGAGAGAAAAGATGGAGCTGCAGCAAGAATGAGGCAGCGGCCTTTCAAACGATCCAAGGAAGCGTCACATGCAGCACCAGCAACAGCAACTGCTGCAGCAGAAGCAGCAGCAGAAGAAGAAAGAGAGGATGCAACAGACAATGCGAAAACCTGCGAGGAGATCCCTGCTTCCTCAGCAGCAACAGAAACACCATCTGAAGCAGGGTCAGCAGCAGGAGAAGCAGCAGCAGCAGCAACAACAACAGCAGCAACAGCACCAGCAGCAAAAGCAGCGAAGAAAATGCAGTTAACGCTTGAGGAAGAGTTGCAGCAGGAGAGAATGCGGAGACGGATCCCAGGAATCGTGAAGTTCGGCTGGAATGAACACGGAAGCAGCCTCGTCATGTCAAACTCTCTGGTTGGCTCCTGCTGCTGGTGCTGCTTCTAGGGTTGCTGCTAGGGCTGCTGCTAGGGCTGCTGCTGTTGTTTTAGTGGTGTTGTCGTAGCTGCTGTGGCTGCCCAGTGAAGGATGTGAGTGCGTCTGTCTTTTCTTTGTCTCTCATTGTCTTTCTGGCATTTTGTCTAGGTCTACGTCTCTCTGTGTCTCTTCCTGTTTTTGTTTGTCGCTGTCTGTGAGTGTCTATGTGTGCCTGTCTGTCTGCCTCTGTCTATCTCGCTATCTATCTGTGTCTGTCTTTCTACATGTGTCTCTCTATGTCTGTCTCTGTCATTTAGCATTTATGTGTCTCTGTCTGTCTCTGTCTTTTTCTGTCCCTCTGTGTCTTTCTGTCTCTTTGTAATTGGAGTTGCGTAGTTTATTTATTTATTTGTTTATTTGTTTACTTATTTACTTATTTATTATTTTCTTTATAGATTTATTGATCTTAATTAATTAATTTATTTATTTAAGTATTTCCGTAGTTTTGTATTTACTGATTTTTGTATATATATATATATATATATATTATATATATATTTATTATTTGTCTGTCAAACTTCGTCTCTTTGTTGTTGTGTCTTTGTTTGCTTAGGGGGTCTGGGCGTCAGACGCGCCAGGTGCTTTGCGTCCTTTACTGAGGCGGCTGCCACTTCCCGCTATCCGAGACACCAGCAGCAGCAACGGCAGCAACAGCAGCAGCAGCAACGGCAGCATCAGCAGCAGGAACGCTGCGACGGGGGATGCGCTCGTTGCTGAGGTTCTCCTTCTCAAGAATCTTTTTGTTAGAAGTCCTGCTGCTGCTGCTGCTGCTTGTGCTGTTGCTTCTAAGAAGGAGCAGCAAGAAACGTCGCTCCCCACACAACCCCCAGCAGCAGTTACAGCAGCAGCACCAGCAGCACTGGAGATACACCCTAGTGGGCGACTTGCGGGTTGCCCTGCTGCTGTCTGTCTCCTCGAGAGACAGCCGAGCGAAGGTCCGGTGCTCGACTGTACGTACAGTCCTTGTGGGAAGTTTGTGGGCTTTGTGCAGAGTGGTGATATTCATTTGCTGCTCTTAACACCGCCAGCAGCAGCAGCAGAAAAACCAGAAACAGCAACTACACCTAAGCTCAGGACTTCACTGAAGAGACAGAACGGCAGCAATACTAGCGTTGAAAGCAGCAGCAGCACTAGCAGCAGCGGCAGCAGCAGCAGCAACAGCAGGATTCGATGCAAAGTGACAGCCTCGCCCGAGGGGAGCGTCAGCGGCCTTGCTGAATACGTTGCCCAAGAAGAAATGAGCAGAATGGAAGGATATTGGTGGTAAGCTCCTGCTGCTGCTCCTGCTGCTGCTGCTGCTCAAGCTATTCTTGCTCCTGCTGCTCTGGCTGCTGCTGGTGCTGTGTATGTGGTGCTGCTTGGTATTTTTGCTGTTCGCTGCTTGGCTGGGGTTTAGGGTTTAGGGTTTTGAAGTTTGTGGGTGTCAGGTCTCCTGACGGAGAGTACATTGCTTTTGTGGAATATTCGGAGTCGCACATTTCTCCTGTGAAGCTGCAGCGGGTGCTCGACTTGCCGCAGCAGCAGCAGCAGCAGGAGCAGCAGCAGCAGGAACTGCAGCAGCAGCAGCAACAACGGTCTGCTGCTGCACTGCAGAAAGACCAGCGGCTTTTCTGCAACAGTGGCGATGCTGCATGCATCCTGGAAAAACAGCATCAGGAGCAGCAGGAGCAGCAGCAGGAGCGGCATCAGAAGAGACGCCGCGTCAACTCCAGCAGCTGTAGCAGCCAGATACCACCGCAGCAGCAGCAGCAGAGCAGCAGCAGCAAGGCGTTCTTAGTGACAGAGGAGCATCGATTTCCATTTGCTGGCCAGCAAAACGTCAAGGCCAGACTCGCTATTCTACAAGTAAACTTTAAACCTTAGGCAGGCGGATGTCTCGCTCCATCTTTGTGCGTTCTCTCCTTTTTGAAGTGTATGCGGCAATTGCTGCTGCTGCTGCTCCTCAGGTTCCTGACCCCGACTCTCTTGCAGCAGCAGCAGCAGCAGCAGCAGGAGCGGAACCTGCTGCTGCTGCTGCTGCTGAGGTTGTATCTGTTTCTTGTTGTACTTTGTGTCGTGGCTGCTGCTGCTGCAGCAGCTCAAAAGCAACAGAGATTCTTATAAAGAGGCCTTGTGGAAGGCCAAAAGCCAGCAGCAGCAGCAGCAGCAGCAGCGGCAGCAGCAGCAGCAGCAGC
>NPHX01000614.1:984783-1005950 GCA_002271815.1 Eimeria falciformis
ATGATTTTTACGTGACTCGGGTTTCATGGCTGAGGCTGAATAGCTGGCAGCAACTCGAGGCTATCGGGCTTGTCTTGCATTCAGAGACTCTTTTGCTGCAGCAGCAGCAAAAGCAGCACCAGCAAAAGCAGCACCAGCAAAAGCAGCAGCAAAAGCAGCAGAAGCAGCAGCAAGCACCTCCACCGGTGCTGGTGGTGCAGCTCCAGGGGCGGCTGCAGCAGGAGCTGCGGATTTGCGTAGCTCTTCCTGTTCCTGTTCCTTCCCGTAAAAGCAGCGGCAGCAAGCAGCAACAACAGGAGGAGGAGGCGCTAAGGTGTATCTGCTGTTTCAAAGAAAAGAGAAGCACCTGGATCGACCTTCACAAAGATTTTCAGCAACTCGAAAAGTCCCTTTTCTACACGTGGGCATCCGACAGAGACACCTACAATGAACTTTATTTACAGGTATGTTTCTTCTGCTGCTGTTGCTTTTGCTGCTGCTGTTGCTGCTGCTGTTGCTGGTAGCGGTAGCGATGGTGTGTTTGTTGTCTGCTCTTCTCTGAGGCTGCGCACACTCGTAGTCTGCTGTACCTGCTGCTGCTGTTTCTGCTGTACCTGCTGCTGCTGTCGCTCTGCCTGATGCTGCTGTCCCTTGCTGCTGCTGCTGCACTGCTGTTTCTGGTGTATGTGCTGCTGCTGTTTCTGGTGTATGTGCTGCAGCATCTGAGCTCCCCGGGAGTTTCTTTTCGTGTGTTGCCTCCGGGATGTGGCCTGCGGGTGGTTTCTCTGCTGGCGCCTCCTCAGAACTACTCTTCTTTTTTTGCTGCTTCTCGACGTGCTGCTGCTGCTGCTGCTGGCAATGCAGCAGCAGCAGATGCAGACGAAGCAGCAGCAGACGAGGATGATCTCTACCTCTTCTTGCAGGTGATTCCTCAAGTTCCAGAAGAAATCCAGCGCAGCAGAAACGCCAGCAGCAACGCCAGCAGCAACGGCAGCAGCAGCAGCAGCATCAGGCTGAATAAGGTTAGCCTGAAGGACGAAGAATTGGCTCCTTTGTCGACGCATGCAGTCTGTGCGCGTCTGAGGAGAGAGACGATTGAGAAGCTCGAGGCCCAGCTGGACACTTTCTCTGATAAGGAAGATGGCTTCCTCAAGGTGCAAACAAACTAACGCCTCAAATATAAAATTAAACACACAGAAAGCAGCAACAAACACATTCTTTCGAGTGTCTGTGTTGACGCCTCTGCTTGACATTTCGCTGTGTGGTGCTCTCCATACTCTTGCGCTGCTACTTTTTGCGTGCTTGTTTCTGCATTTGTTTTCGGCTTTTGGATGTGTGTGCTGGTTTATTTCATGATTTATTTAAGGGAGACGAAACTTTGTCTGGTGTACGTACAGGTCTACGACTTGAACTGCGAGTACTTCTTCCTCTCTAACCCCGCAGTCCCTGGCCAGCATCGATTCCTCGTCTGTCCCTCGCTGCCCCTCCTCATCCATCAACACCACGCCATCAATTCTCCGAGGCAACTTTGGTAGGGCTCAACCCAAAACCCCGAGATGAAACAAACTTTCTTAGGGTCTAGGGTCTATTCTTTAGGGTTTAGAATCCAGGGTTTAGGGTTTGTTCTGCAGGGTTCGTTACCTGCCTGACATCCGGAAGTTGTTTGCTGCTGAGAAGAGGGGCGAGTGTCTGTACACCGCAGATTGCGTGGGTTTGGAGGGCGGAAGAGCAAAAGAGACAGAAGCCTTTCGGGAGGGAGAGGGGGAGAAGGAGACAGACAAGTCCCCAGAATCTCTTTTATACTATTCCCTAGAGACAGCAGTAAACCACACCCGCACTGTCTTGCAGCGTCATTTGATGGAGCTGCAGCAGCAGCAGGATAAGGAGACAGGAGCCAGCGCTGCACGCAAAATGCTTGAGGATGGATCGTTCTGCAAATGGCCAAGTGCTTCTGAGGCGCAGAGCCTCGCTCCTGCGTTGAAGTCCAACTTCTTCGTATATCCGCATGCAGCAGGCTGTGGCACGGTGAGCAGCAGAGAACTAACAACTGCTGTACGCAGCAAATAACTGTTAATGGAATTAATGCTAACTAGCCAAAACTCTTCAGAGTCAAGAAACAACAGTAGACAATCCCAGCAACTACCGGTAAAAGGGAGGCGCAGGCCTAACACTGGCAAACCCGACAAGCTCCAATAGGAAAGTGAAAGGAAGAAATGTCAAACAAATCCTTAACAGAGTTTTCGGGGTGTGTGGGTTGTTGACTAAGCAGCCAGTGGGGTTTGAACCCGTGCGGTTTGCGGTGCTTGGCAGGCCATTTTCGAAAGCCAATTTCAGCAGCCAATCTACGCGGAGACAGTCGCTGCTCTTCAGAGTGTTTCTTTCTTTTCTTTCAAGGAGAAAGGCACCTCTATTCTCTCTTGCTACTACAAGCCGGATGCCAGCGTACACGGGCCACGTAGGCCAGCACAACCGCACTCAACCCCGAAAACCCCTAAATATCAACTTAATTCCTAAACCCGAATTTCTTACAGGAGCAGCCTCTTCGTCGCATATCCAAAACCCTAAGAATAGTCGCCTAGTCAGGTTATCTCCGTAAACCTTACTTGGCTCGAAATGCTCTCTCTCTGCTGCAGCGTTGCGGTTGTTTCTTTGGGATTTCGCCACCGTATTTTTGGTTTTCTTGCATGCTGCCTGCGACTTTGCGCAGCACCCTATAGGGGTGTCGTCGTCTGTTACGGGGGACCTCTAGTGCAGCTTGTGACAAACTCCTGGGATTTGCTGGCAGACCCGCGCTCCCAGGCTCTTGCCAAACTCGGTAAACCCCAAACCCTAAACCCTAACACCTGAGGACAGCTTGGGATGCAATACGCCGTACCAACAAGGGAACGAGGTAGCCTGCGCTGCTACGTGGTTTAGGGTTTCGGGTTTCGGGTTTAGGGTTTAGGGTTTTGACTCAGGACTTTTGGTGATAAAGACGGACAATCGCGGTAGCGCAGGACGCACCACGGCTTTTGAGAAAAGCATTTATGGCTTTCTTGGCAGCCGAGAGGCAGCAGACCAAGCAGCAGCATGCCTACACCTTAGAGACAAGGGGCTGCTGCTGGTGAACAGCAACAGCAGCAGCACCAGCAACAAGGGAGAGGAGGTTGAGGTGGCAAGCGGCGTTGGGATTTACGGCGCTAGCTACGGGGGCTTCCTGGCAGCCGTCGCATATTTGACGCATCCGAATATTTTCAGCTGCGCCTTTAGCGTGGCACCCGTTATTTTTTGGGAAGTAAGTTCTTTGTTGCTCTCTTTCTGTCTGTCTCTGTCGGTCTCTCTTTCTGTCGCTATCTCTTTATCTATCGCTCTGTATTTTTTTTTCTTTGTCTGTGCCTCTGTCTTTGCGTTTCTGTCTCTCTCTTTCGTTGTCTCATTGGCTGTCTGTCTCTCTGTCTGTCTATATTTTTCAGTCTGTCTGTCTCTTTGGCTCAGCCTTTGTCTGTATCTCTGTCTGTCTACATCTTTTTGTCTCTCGATTTTTGTGTCTCTGTCCCGCTTCGCGTTTTTTTCTGTCTGTGTCTCTTTCTTTGTCTTTTTTTTGTTTCTCTGCATCTTTCTTTGTCTCTGTCTGTTTCTCTGTCTGCCGCTGCTGTTGATGCATGGGCTGCTGCTGCTGCTGCATGTTTCTTTGCTGCTGATGTTGCTGCCGCTGCATTTGTTGCTGCTGCTTGTGCTGTTGTTCAAGGGTTACTCTACGCACTACACAGAGAGGTATTTGTCTCTGCCTTCTTTAAACCCCGATGGTTATCGTCTCTCTTCGGTGCTTGCCCACCTGTCAAGGAGACAGCAGCAGCAGCAGCAGCAGCAGCCGCAGCCGCAGCAGGAAGACAGCAGCAGCAGCAGCAGCAAGTTGCTGGTGCTGCATGGTGCCGTCGACGAGAACGTGCTGCTGCAGCACTCTCTTGTGTTTGCTGACGCGCTTATCAAACATCAGGTGCTTCTGCGCCATCTGCTTCGTTGCTGCTAATTACAAACACACAAACAAATGAGTTTGCGTGGCAAAAGCTTGGTGGTGGCGATTGGGGCTGCATGCGTTCCTTGCCGTCTTTATGTGAGAAAGCGCCACGCGACTTGCTCCTCTGCCTTTTTGTAGACGTGTGTTTGCTGACGTGTTTGTTTGTTAATTTGTTTATTTGTTTGTTAACTTCTTTCTTCGATTATTTGTTAGAGTCTTTCTCCGATTGTGTTTTTGAATGTTTCTTTGTTTCTTTTGCTTTGCAGATTCCTTTCGAGTTTGTGTGTTTGCCGTCTTCTCGCCACGGGCCGTCTACGCCCCACGAGCGCAGACACTTCCGGCAGAAGCTTCTTTGCTTTTTCTCGCAAGCGCTTCTGCCAAAGCACAAACAACCAATGCCGCCGCCGATCCCGCAGCATGCGAAGTCCACGTGACATTGCAGGACAGCCGCCAAAGACGGACGGAGATGGGGGCACAGACAGGGAGGCATGTGAACAGTAGCAGACAGGGACAGAGAGCATCGAGCAACGTCTGCTACCAACTCCTTTGTCGTCGCTTTTTCTGCCAACGTCGCGCAAACAACGAAATTCTAAACTTTTTATATCTTGATGTTTGCTTCCTTACTCACTCATTTACTTCTTTAGTTGTTTAGGTATTCATTTAATTATTCACGCATTCACTTATTTAGCTAGTTACCTATTTACTTATTTACTTACTCAGATATTAACTTATTTAATTATTTATTTAGCTAATTATTTATTTGGTTAGTTAATTAATTATTTAATCAGTTTTTTACTTAATAATTTACTTACCTTATTATTTAGTTATTTTATTATTTGCTTATTTGCTTATTTAGTTATTAAGTTATCTAATTATATATTTAGTTTGTTTTGTTAGTTGGTTAGTTGGTTGCTTAGTTATTTGCTTATTTTGTCAGTTAGCTATTTATGTAGTTAGATACTTTGTTTGTTTGTTTGTTTCTAAGTCAGCTACTTATTTAATTTGTTGGTTAATCAGTTAGTTAGTAAATTGTTTCGTTCGTTAGGTAGTTATTTATTTAGTTATCTAGCTTCTTACTCAGTTGTTACGTTAGTTAGGTAGTTATTTAATTAGTTGCTTCTTTAATTACATAGTTAGTTTGTTTGTCTGTTGGTTATTAAATCATTTGATTATTCAGCTAGTTAGCTAGTTGGTTCATTTATTTATTTATTTTGTGAGGAGGATGGTTAGTTAGCTAGCTATCTATTCACTAGGGTATTTAGCTAGTCAGCTAGATAATTCGGTAGCTAGTTAGTTACTTAGCTAGTCGATCGTTTTGTTAGCAACTTGTTTTTCTGTTTATTCATTAATTTATCTATTTGGTTAGTTAGTTATTTAGTTCGTTATTCAGTTAGCTACTTAGTTAATTAGTTGTCTAGTGAGTTAGTTAGCTAGCTATTCACTTGTCAAATAGTTACTTAGCTAGCTGATCAGTTACTTAGTTCGTTACTTATTCACTTGCCTAGCTAGTTAGTTACTTGGTTATTCTGCTAATTACTTAGTTTCTTACCGACTTAGTTAGTTGGTTAGTTAGTTAGTTGGTGAGTTAGTTTGTTAGCTTCTTAGTTAGTTAGTCATTCACTTAGTTAGTTAGCAGTTTAGTTACTTAGATAGATATTTATTTAGTTAGAGAATCAGTTATTCAGCTGGTTAGTTAGCTATTAAGTTAATTAGACTTGCTCAGAGCAGGCGAGAAGACAAATGAAGAGAAAAGAAGAAGGCAAAGGTGCTTATAGCAAGAAAGAGGGAGAAAGACAGAGAAGAAGAAAGAGACAGAGAGACAAAGGCAGAGAAAGACATAACCAGAGAGGGGTACATATATCGTGAGATAGTCAGAGACAAAAACCAAGCAGAGACCTTTCAAGAGCGGAGAGAGAAATACAGCAGAAAGGAGACAGAGTGTCTTTTTGTGCTCCTCAGATGCGACCTGCCGTGTGAGCAGCAAAACTGCCGAGGGAATTTGAATAAAGAAGTCGAGAAATTTCCACATCTACGCAGAACTAACAGAGACAGGAGACAGAAAGAGGCAGAAGGAGACGGAGAGAGGCAAAAGGAGAGAAAAGAGACAGGGAGTGACAGAGATAGACTGATGAGACAGATGCCTTCTAAATAGCAGAAGTGTTTTGTGTGTCGCTTGCTCCGCGTTTCTCTCTGAAAGTTTCTATTTTCCCTGTAACTGCAAAGACGTCTTTCTCAACAAAAATTATTTTTGTAATTCTCTTTATTTCCTCTTTGTCTTTATCGCTTAATCCCGTCATTCTTGTCATTCTTTTGTAGTTTTTATTTAGCTATTTCCCTCGCTTCTTCTCTCTCTTCTTCAATCTCTCAATCTCTTTGTGTCTTTGAATGGACTTGTTTGTTTGTGCTAGCCAGGGGGAACCCAGCGAAAAGAAAACCAAATTTTTTTTGAGCCAACAAACGCAGCCATACGCTGCTGCGGTTGCTGCTGTTGCTGCTGTTGGTGCTGTCGCTGCTGCTGCTGCTGCTGGCGCTGTTCGCCATGCAAAGGCAATGCCATGCAGACGCTGCTGAAGCAACAGTTGCTGCTGCTGCAGTCGACAGGGTTTTCTCTGTCTTTTGCTCCTACAGCAGATATCTGCTGCTGCAAAGTTAACAATAGTGTTTGCTGCTCGCTGCTGCAGCAGCAGGAGACTGTTAAATATGCCTGCAGCGACGAGAAAAGAATATAGTAGGTGTAGAAGAGATTTTTCTCTCAAGTGCAGCAGCAGCAGCAGCAGCAAAAGCAGGAAGAGCAGCAAGAACAGCAGCAGCACTTGCTGCTGCATTGTGTCCTCCATAAGTAAAGACTGCAGTAGCAGCAGTAGCAGCGGCAGCTGCTGCTGCTGCATTGCGTTTCTCATGGTGGTGTAGTTGCTGCTTCACCAGCCCCAGCAACCGACACCGCCCGAGTAGCCCTGCGATTTGCTGCTGCTGCTGCTGTTGCTGCTGCTGCTTCTGCTGCTACGTACGGAAAACGGTCGGTGGTGTCGTCGCAAATTTCGCTTTCTCGAACCAGCTGGCGCCTGTGCAGCAGCAGCAGCAAGAGGAGAAGGAGGGGCAGCAGCAGCAGAGGGTTGGATTTGTTTGCTTAATCTTGAATGACACAGTCGCATCGCTCCGTAACATTCCCTCAATGTCCTGTTCTCCTGCAAAAGCTGCAGCAGCAAGCCCTGCTGCTGCTGCTGCTGCTGCTGAAAAAATTTTCTGCTAGGTAGCAGCACGTGGCTACTGCTGCTTTTCGGTAAGGGAGCAGCAGCAACTGCGGTAGCAGCTGCCTGTACACCGCAAACTGCAGCAGCTCCTGCCGGCCCACCAGCAGCACGAGCAGCTGGCATTGCGCCTCTTGTCTGCTTCTCCAGCAGCAACTGCTGGTGCTGATGCTGCTGCTGCTGCTGCTGCTGGAGTTGGAGATGCCTGATGAAGTTTCGACCTCGTTTAATAAATCGACTTGTTTGCTGCAGCAGCAGCAGCAACGAGGAATTTCTTTGGCGCATTTGCTGCTTCTTCTCTTTCCAGTGCTGCTGCTGTTCTTGCTGGTGCTGCTGCTGCTGTTCTTGCTGCTCTTGCGGTTCTTGCTGCTGATGCTGCTCTTTTTTCTGACTCTGCTGCTGCTGCCTGCATTCCCACACTGGCGCTGCTGCAGCTGAATTGTTCGTGTTGTTGTTGTTGTTGTTGTTGCTGCTGCTGCTGCTGTTGCAGCAGCAGCTGCTGCTGCTGCATAAAGTGTTTGGGTCTCGTTGCTGACGTGCAGCAGCACTTTGGGTGTTGTTGCTGGTGCCTCTCCAGGTACTACTTGCGCTGCTGCTGCTGCTGCCGCTGCTGTTCTCCGCCTTGCTGCAGCTGCTACAGATGCTTCTTTGGCTTGTGAGGAGACGGTCAAGTTGCGGCTGCAGCTGCTGCACCCAAAAAGTCTCTGCTGCTGCTGCTGCTGCTTCTTCGTCTGTTGCTGCTGCTGCTGCTGCTGCTGCTGCTGCTTCTTTGTCTGCTGCTGCTGCTGCTGCTGCTATCGTCTCTGAAGGTGAAATAACTCGTCCGCTCCCCCTGTGCCGCTGCTTCTGCAGCAGCAGCAACTGCTGCTGCTGCTGCATGAGGAATTGCTGCAGTCGGCGCAGTGCCAGGGTTCCGGTGTAGGGCAAGAAAAGTTTCCGTTGTTCATCGCTTTCTTCTTCTTCAGAAGCAGCAGCAGCAGCAGCAGCAGCCATTTCTGGGTTGGTAAGGAAGCGGATTGGGGAGAAACACGGAATTGGCGAGAGAAGCTGCAGATCCTGCGTCTCTTCTGCTGCTGCTGCAGCAGTTCCTTCTGCAGCATCTCTGCACTTCGAAGATGCGCCAGCTGCTGTTGCTGCTGCGGTAAGGAAGGGCTGCTGCTGCTGCTGCTGCTGCTGCTGCATACAAGGCCACGTGGTGCACTCGCAGGCTTCGGAGCTGCTAAGGGAACAGCAGCAGCAGCTTTTGCTGCTGCTGCTGCTGCTGCTGCAGGCAGTACTCGCGGCAGGGCAGTTCGTGGAGCCGAATTCATAGCGGATAGCAGAAAAGGAGAAATCGGTGGCAGCAGCAGCAGGAAGCGTTGTTGCTGCTGCTGCACCTGCTGCTGCTGCTGCTGTAAGGTTAGGGAGGATAAGCGGGTATGCGCTAGTTGGTTTATTTAGCGCCGGTGCTGTTGCAGCAACGATTGTGTGCTTCTCAGTGTCTGGTGGGGGTTTTGCTATTGCTCCTGAGGTGTTTGCTATTGCTGCTGCTGCTGCTGCTGCTGCAGGGTGCGGGCTGTTCTGCTGCTGCTGCTGCTGTAGTAAAAGCTGGTAGCTAGGAGAGGCAACTTGTTCCCAGAAACCATCCTTAAACTCAACCGACTCTCGTTCCTGCTGCTGCTGCTGCTGCTGCTGCTGCTGTGTATTGATAATCCTCGTGTAAGGGGACCTTGCTGCTGCTTGAAAATTGTGTGGACCCGCTGCTGGTGCTGCTGTTGCTGTTGTTGTTGCTTGCGCAGAGCAGCCTGAAGAAGAAGCGGCAAATCTGCGAGAAGACGCAGGCTGCAACGCAGTGGGAGAGCTCAGAGCACACTCCGTTCTTGGTGCTGCTGCTGCTGCTGCTGCTGCTGCTGCTGCTGCTGCTCCTGAGGCCCCACTCAAGAATTTGTTGCTGGCTTTAACCCGGCGTCCTGCAACAGCAAAGAGGCACACGCTTTCCCCCGAGCGCTGCTGCTGCTGCTGCTGCTGCTCTAAATGTTGCTGCTTGCCTTTCCACTGCTGCAGCTGCTGCTGCTGTTGCTGCGGCTGCTGCTGCGGCTGCTGCTGCCCTGTGCAAAGGTCTTGGCTGGCGTTGCTACAGCAGAGCTCCTGTAGGCGCAGAAGCTGGGAAGGTTTTGGGTTGCATACACCCCGAGCAGCTAATCTTTGTCTGCGCTGCTGCTGGCGTTGCTGCCACTGCTGCTGCTGCTGCTCTTGCTGCTGCTGCTGCAAGTGCTGCGCCAGCAGTGGGTATTGGTGAAGGATGAGGTGCTCCCGTATGGTTGACGGCGGCGAGTGTCTGCGGCTGTTTCTGACGCACAGAGTGTCACCCAACAAATCTGCTGCCACAATAAAAGGAGAGAACGCTGCTGCTGCTGCTGCTGCTGCTGCTTCTCCTGTTGCTGCTGAGGATGAAGACCTTTTCAGCAGCAGCAAAAACATCCTGGGCTTCCGCTGCTCCGCCAGCCCATGTACTTTGTGGCAGTAGTATACATTGCAGAGACTGCTGTTGCTGCTGTTGCTGCTGTTTTGAAATGCAGCGCATGCAGTCCGTTTATACACCAGCGGATGGAAGCGTATCTCCTCAACACTGTGGGAGAAAAGGCAAGTCGGACTGCAAAAGTTCCTTGCTGCAGCTGGTGTTGCTGCTGTTGCTGCTGCTGGTGTTTCTGCAGCAGCAGTAGCAGTAGCAGTAGCACGAGAGCATAGAATGGGTACGTACCGGAGTACCGCTACTTTGCCCTGGGCTGTCGTTGCCGGAGCAACGCCTGCTGCAGCAGCGGCGTCTGCTAGTGCAGCAGCAGCAGCAGCAGAAGCAGGCAAGCAGCGAGGAGAGAAGGGAGAGCGTCGCAGCCAGAGAGGATTGTGGCTGTAGTTGCAGCGCTCAACTCCGAAATCGCTGAGGTGTAAAGAAACAAAACACAAGAGATGCCAACCATCAGCATCTCCCCTCATCCCATCAAGTCGTAATAAAAAAAAGTATACCATAACAACTCTTGTTGACAAGAGATGTCCACACAGCCCAGCCTCTGTGGGGGCGCCTCTTTGCCGTTGAGGGGCTTAGGGCGTGGGACTCACCAGCGCACATTTCTTGCCCTAAGGCAAGGCTTCGTGCGGAACCTCTCAAGCTCCTCCTCGCTTAGCAGCGGCATTGCACCTGTTCTTTTGTGGGCTTCGAGGGAAGAGAATAAAAAGAAGCAACGAAACTAAACACACGAACACCAGGAAAAAGTCATCAGTGAACACGTGGACATACACCCCACACTCACTGCCTTCGTCGCCATGAGCGGAGGCGCGCAAAATCTAAGGAAAAAATGACAACGCCATTGCTAGGGTTTAGGGTCTAGGGTTCAGGGTTTGGGGTTTAGGGTTTAAGGGCCTAGGAGAGCATCTGACTGAGAGAGGGCAGGATGCTGAGCTGTAGCCCCATGTAAGAGCCAAGTGACAAAACGCACGTTAACAAAAATGTTATAAATATAGTACATGCTATATTATGTATCCCTTTGCTTAAATAAGTATGCATGCAAAAGGAAGGGAAGCAAACGCCCAGTGACCCTGCCACTGGAGTTGTTACGCTTGGCGCTCCTGAAATTGCTAAATTTGTGAAATTTGCAGCATATTGGTTTGCTTTTTATAAAAGATATATTTGGATAATTCAGGTGAAATACACAAACAGGAACTGACAGACAAGGCAAGCAAAAAAACCCCGTTTTTTTAATATGAGAAAACCCCTTGCAAATTAGCGAGCAAAATACTTTCAAAAAATTCAAGGGAATTAACGAGGAAGAGGAAAGATGGTAATTTGCAAAACTGTTCGGCCACCGCCACAGCCAGCCAAACGGGGACGAGTGGCAGCGCCAAAGCAGAGGCAAGCGCGGCAGGTTTCTTCATTTATTACTTGAGTTTTTTTTAAATTTTTGTTGTAGATACTTTTTCTGCGTATTCCAGTGCAGGGTGGGTGGTGTTCCGCTGTTGAACGTCTGCTCCCTCCCTATTCGGCAAGCCAGACACCAGGCGTGTTGTTAAACAGAGATTTAAAAAATAAACCATTAAAAAACACAATCATTTTTTTACAATTAATTACAATGTATTTTGTATATTTATGATTTATGAAAAAACCTTAAATTCTGTTAGTCGCAACTCTATACCGCAGAGCCAAGCCTCGACCAGAAAGACAAATTTGGCCACCTGCCGCTTGTTCACAAAGAAATTTTAAAAAAATAAAATTTATTTAACAAATATAATTTTTGTTGTCAACAGTAAGTATCGAAAATATTGATATTTCAAACAGCTGTCCTCTCTGTCGGCCACCCTCAACAAAACATGAACGTTTTTCTCATTGTTGGGAAAGAAAGCAGGACCAAAAAGTAAGAGAATGTTGCCACTTTGTCCCTTTAAAAGCGCATCTTTACGGGTTGTCACTCTGATGTTTTATTATCCGTGTTTTAACGATTAATGAGGTGAGGAGCTTGGCTTGTTTCCTCACCGATTGGCTGCAGATTCAGGTGTACCTGCACATGCGTCTTCCCTAGCAATGAAGAAGCTGATAACAAAAAAATTGTTGCATTTATTGCTTTTGTGGTGAACTGGCAGATGATCATCTAAATACCACTGTCATTCTATGCAGAGTTGGTTTTTTGGACGTGCCTACCGCCAAGCTGGCGTATTTCTGTGGTGGCTCTACCAGCGCTAACCGCTCTGTTAAGATTACAGAACTTCAAGCACCACTCATGCAATTATTTGGTAGAATAAAGCTTGCTCTTTATGTTGCCACTTCCCTTAAAACACAAAATTCTTTTAGCTCTCCTAGCAAGCCTTTATGGTTTGTGACGGAAAGCTTCAGTCGCTTTTCTTTGCTCTATGAAGCCTTTACACCCGCAGCCCGTCTTTGTGCTGTCTGTCCGGTGATAGTTTTAAGAGAGCGTTTTTTCAGCAACTGATGCTTTAAAATAAAACAACTAACAGAATAAAAAAGTATTTTATTGCATGGGGTTACGTCGTTGCTGAAGCCGCTCAGACAATTTGTAAAGGCTTACCTGAGGCTCCGCAAACTGCGTTTGCCGGTTTGCTTGGTATTAACTAAGTTGAAATGTTAAGGGGAGTAACAACACTTCGCTTTCCTTCACGCAGTGAGGTGTATAGACAGCTGTCATTTATAGACTTCTTCCCTTCTTCTCTGCGTTAATCCTCCGCTTTTCTTTGCTACTTTTTTTAAATTGGTTGCTGTCTCAGACTGCTGCTACTCCTGCTTCCGTCGGCCTTGTTTTACTTCAAGCTGCAGTTTGGGGCAGCTTATTTTGTGTTTCTTGCTATTTTTTTCTGGGTCTTGCTCTGTCTCCTGCTCCTGTTCTTCCGATGCTTTGTTTTGCTGCTCTTTGACGTTCTCGCTTGCTTTCTCTTCCCCTCTGTGCTCTTCCAGTCCGTCATGTAGGCAGAGAACCCATGAGCTACTAGATGCTTTCTTGACACAGGGGTGCTATTTCGTGTTGGCATTTGTTTCCCAGTTTATAAATGAAGAACAAATTGAAACGCAAGAAAATTTAGTTAAAAGACAGGAGCTTTGCGGGGCTCGCGAGAGTCAATTTATGCACGTGTGTTTTCAAAGGTGCTCTGTGCGAATTCCCATTCGTCCACCACCCCTCCTTTCTGCCTGCCGTCGCAGCACATTCTATAAGCCCAAAAATAAGCATGAAATCAACTCAGGGATGAAGTAGCGAGTAATTTGGCTAGCTGGTAGGGGTCAGGAGACACTAGAATAACAAGAGGGGCAGCAGCTAGGTGCAGCTCGCAACAGGGCTTTTATTGTGTGTCGGGGGTTCAAGTATTTTTGGAGTATTTACATCAAAGTGCCAAAGCCAAAAAGAAATATTTAACAACCGTTTTTGCTCTTCTTTTTCACAAGGGTTGCGGCTGGGCTGACCAAAAGGCACATCTCCCTCACATTGTGTTAATCTACGGAAAACCCTACAGGCCAAGAAGAAATGCCTGTCTCTGTCAGATGCTCTTAAGCAGCCAATAAAATTTTTTAGGAACTAAAACAGGCGAAAACAAAAGCGGTAGAAAATGCATCAAATGGTGGTAAAATAACCTCGAAGAGAAACAAAGGGAAAACATCCCAAAGTGTTGCAGGCATAACTGTGGTTGGTGAGTGACGCTAGGTTATTTTTAAAATAAAAAAATAAATATGAATAAATGGAACTATACAAACTCGCATGCTGTACACGGGAAAAGGGAGTACTGGAGCGGTTCTGGATGAAAGCGATGCGCTTCGATTCAAGAAGGCGGCTTATTAGGGTGTATATGCAGCATTAAAGCTGCTGTTCGTTTTAAATAAGCCTAAACAGTATTATTTCTCTGTTTTTAAGATATTGTGAATTGTTATGCTTTAAATAACTTCAAACACAGCAGCCTCACTGAACCACAATCGAACCTAAGCGCAACCCAGCGTCCATCACACCAGTCGGCCGTTCGGTTTGGAACTGCCTGGGGAAAACCGCTTGAAATCTAAAGTACTTGGCATGTATTCTGCGCTGCACATTGAAAAAATAGCGCTGATAAAAGAACAATTCAAAAAGCTAGTTGTGAAGCTCTCATCCCCAATCGAGCTATATCGGCACCACAGCGACCAGCTGCCTCATTATAGCCACGTTGTGGGCTATCAGCTGTTCTCGTTTTCTGTGCCTTTAGAGTCGAAGTGCATGTTTATTGCATGAAAGAAATTACCTGAGAGGGTCTAAAACATATTTTCTCGGACACCATTTTTTGTTTTGGCTGTGGGTTGTCACTAGGGCTACAGCCTGCCACCCACACCTACATCCCACAGGCTTCTTTTCCCCTGAAGAGCCTGAACGCAGCCAGGGTTCAGTAAACTTTGAACCCATTTACTTATAGCTTTGGCATTTGCATTGAACAACCGTCACCATGGCGACTGAGGAGGTGAAGACGGCGTCAGCCCTCAAGAAGAAGGTCTCTGAGGTCCACGTTCTCGACCAATCAGGAGCTGTATTCAAAGTCAGACCCGCACATAGCCTCTGCCTGCCATTTGTATTTTACTTGAATCTTGATTCGTGACAATTAGTGCAGCAGTGCCGACCAGTGTGGTGGCCATCTGCAGAGGCGGGAGGGTCTCCTCTTTCTATACAGTGGGGCTGGACACACCTTGGCATAGCCATGCGTATTGTGCAAGAAGGTGCTCTTACGGCAGCTCCATCGGCTTTGTAGGGATCTCGGAGGCAGGCTAGAAAGGCACACACACACAGTGCCTTAATTAATCGAAAGCAGCCAACGAAATGCGCTAAGGTCCATTGGCATGGGCTGAGGAATCAAATGGTCCATTGGTCATGTTGCTGGGGAGTCAGATGGTTCATTGTGCTGCGGTTGAGAGTTCACGTGGTCTATTGGGAAGAGGCTGAGACATTAGTGGCGAAGTGCTGAAACGAAACTGAGCAGCTTCCTCCATACTGCGTGGTTTTTGTGCATCTGCAACAACGTGTGGGATATTTCCTGTGCCTTGTGCGTCTCAGGGGTTTCAAATATGGACTGATCTCGCGCCGGCTGTGAAAGACCAGCCGAATCTTATGTTCGCCAAGTGCGTCGTTCAGAATGGATCCACCAAGGAAGTTCTTAAGGTCCAACAGATCGAGCCTCAGGGAGATTCCGACATTTTCGATGTTCCTCAGGCGCACGCATGGAACGTCAACTCGACGATTGATCCCATGACTTATGGGGATATTGGCATGCTTCCGCACACGAATATCCCCTGTGTGTTGGATTTCCTGCGTCATCGGTACATGCGAAACCAGATCTACACCTGCGCGGATCCTCTTGTCGTCGCTATCAACCCTTTCAAAGATCTTGGAAACACTACGAAAGAATGGATTTGCAATTACCGAGATGCAGTCGATTATACCAAACTCCCACCGCACGTCTTCTATACCGCTCGTGTAGCGCTAGACAATCTGCACGGCGTGAACAAATCCCAAACCATCATTGTGTCGGGTGAGTCTAAAGAAAGTTGCTGGTACACATGAAACGGTGTTTCTTGCATTTGTATTCAAGCTTTTCAAAATGAAACTTCTGGGTGAATCTTTGTTTTTCCTTACGTATTTAGGTGAATCCGGTGCTGGCAAGACAGAGGCAACGAAGCAGGTCATGCGTTACTTTGCGGCGGCTAAGGGTGGTGCCATGGATCTGCGCATTCAGAATGCGATCATGGCTGCAAATCCCGTGTTGGAAGCTTTCGGTAACGCCAAGACCATCCGTAACAATAACTCATCGCGTTTCGGACGTTTCATGCAGCTGGATGTCGCAAAAGAAGGTGGTATTCGGTACGGCAGTGTTGTCGCTTTTTTGCTGGAGAAGTCGCGTGTGTTGACGCAAGACGAACAGGAGCGATCTTACCACATTTTCTACCAATTGTGCAAAGGTGCCGACGACAAAATGCGGCAAAGGCTGAAATTGCAGCCGCTAGACAAGTACAAGTTCATCAACCCGAAATGCTTTGACGTGCAGGGAATCGACGACCTTGCAGAATACAACGACGTGTGCAATGCGTTCAAGTCCATGGCTCTTTCTGAGCTCCAGGTGGACTCTCTGTGGAGCCTCGTTTCTGGTGTTCTTCTGCTCGGAAATGTGGAAGTGACAGCAGTAAAGGAAGGTGGTATCGACGATGCAGCTGCCATCGAGGGAGAAAGCCTGAAGCTCTTCCAAGAAGCTTGCGAGTTGCTTTTCATTGACGCCGAGGCCGTCCGCAAGGAACTGACGATCAAAGTTACGTATGCAGGTGGCCAGAGAGTGGAAAGTCGCTGGAAGAGAGACGACGGAGACATGCTGAAATCATCTCTTGCCAAGGGTATTTATGACAAACTCTTCCTGTGGATTATCAAGGAACTGAACAAGTCCATCGAGCCTCCTGGCGGCTTCAAAAACTTCATGGGCATGCTTGATATTTTCGGTTTCGAGGTGTTCAAGAACAACTCTCTGGAACAGTTCTTCATCAACGTCACGAACGAAATGCTGCAGAAAAACTTCGTCGATATCGTCTTCACGAGGGAGGCCCGTCTGTACAAGGAGGAGGGCGTGTCTACCGCTGAGCTCGTTTATACATCAAACGCCGAAGTTATTGTTTGTCTGACAGACAAGAAATGCTCTATTCTCTCTGCACTGGAAGATCAGTGCTTGGCCCCTGGAGGCGCTGATGAGAAATTTGTCGCTGCTTTGAAAACATCTTTGAAAAATTCCACCAAGTTCAAACCCGCAAAGGTGTCCCCCAACATCAACTTCCTCGTCAGCCACACCATTGGTGACATTCAGTACAACGCCGAGGGTTTCCTCTTCAAGAATAAAGACGTGTTGAGAGCTGAAATCATGGAGCTCGTGCAGGCATCCCCTAATGAGGTTGTAAGGGACCTCTTTGCTGGCATTGTCATGGAAAAAGGAAAAATGGCGAAGGGCCAACTGATTGGCTCGCAATTCTTGAGGCAGCTCGAAGCGCTCATGGATCTTATCAACGTAAGGTTCATTCCTCCCATACACTTCAACTGAAGAGCCCGCCCTGCATCTCCATGGTGCGTGTTTATCTGAATGTTCCAGCTTTTCTGCGGTGTATCTACCCCATGATGCTTTGCAGAGCACAGAGCCGCACTTCGTGAGATGTGTGAAGCCGAACGATACCAAAAAGCCACTCGAATGGGTTCACTCCAAAGTGCTCATTCAGTTGCACGCCCTTTCCGTGCTGGAGGCCCTGCAGCTTCGGCAGGTTGGATTTTCTTACAGGTGAGGAGAATTGGGATCTGTCTGTTTTAGAGAAGCCGAGAGACTTTTTACATTTTAATGTGCGAATCACAGGCGCGTCAGGCACTCTTACATAAACTGTAGCTAGTTTGTATTTTTTCTCTTATGTTGCAAGTAAAACGGTGTGCCTTACGGGTCAGGAGGCCGCGGCAACAACCCAATTGCGCCCCACGAGCAGGCGGGGAAACAACAACAAATAATGATAGTTTCGTAAATTACCGTGAAGTTTCTTGTTAATTAAACCTGCGAACTTATATTTATTTTTCTCTTGTACGCAGACGCCCTTTCAGTGATTTCTTGTACCAGTTCAAATTCATCGATCTTGGAATTTGCGAAAATCCGAATTACTCCCCGAAAGAAGCCGCGCAGAAACTTCTTGAAAAGGCCAAAATCGACCAGAAAGAATTCCAGGTAATTATTGCAGTGTACGTACACCTGGAGAGGCGCCATAGCTTCGAACCTTACGAATGCAAGGCGACAGCGTGGGAGAGTTTGTTACATGTATATACATATACTTATGCATACATGTATATCTATATGTTTCGTTTTTTAACGTGCAGGTCGGAAAGACGATGGTGTTCCTAAAGCAAGGAGCAGCAAAAGATCTGACATTGCTACAGCGCCAGTGCCTGGCAGCCTGGACTCCTTTGGTGAACGTACTTGAAGCAATGTACATGAGATTCCGACTGAAGGACAACCTCGCGAAGAAACAAAAGTATATTATCCGAACACAAGCGCACATTAGGAGGTAAGGAGAAGCCGAACAGTTGTGATATTTGTTTTAAGACCCAAGCTGTTTTTTTCCTTACATTACCGACTTGGATAAATTCGCTGTTTTTTGCTGCTTGTCCGTGCAGACATATTGTGGATCATAACGTAACTCCCGTGGCTGTCCAGAAGCTCTTCTGAGCGGGAGCATTTGTCCAGCTCAAATTTCATTCCGCTGAGACGCCACATTTCCGGGCAAACGACCAAGTGGTGAGGGTATAGAGAGCGTAGCTAAAAGTAAGGAAGGCACGAAGACTGCCGGAGCGCAGCGAGCGACCCGACTGCCGCTGAGGACTGGCTGAGCCTCTCAGCTCCTCAGGCCCTGCCCATTTGCAGTGAAGCATTTTTATTTTCACGCTTTGTTTATGCTCTTATTACTAAAGTAGACAGTTGGTCTGTTAATTAATACTCAGCTTTCGTAGGCGCACGGCCTACCTCTTTTTTCTTGTCGTGGCAAAGGTACAATTCTTCTGCAATTTTTATTGCTAATTTATAAAATGCCGCAGAGGAGACCTAGCTAGCTTCAAATTCGATTAGCATTTCACCGCTAGACGCTAACTTCCTGCCTAAGCTTCCCTAAGAAGAATTCATTACATTTGACATGAGTGAGTTTATGGCAAAACATTTCACTTTAAAATTAATAGGCCCTGAACATTTATTAGGATTAGGGTGTCATTTTCCAAATACACGATCATGTACGGCAGAGGGGCGGGGGGGAGGGGCCCCCCCCAGAGCTCACTGAGAATTCTCGTTAAACACGAGCAAATAAAATGTAGACAAAGAAAGAGACAAAGCCAACGGCTGAAGGAGGTGCCGATAGGCTGTTCAGCTGAGAACGTATTATTTAGACAGAGACAGCGGGAAAGGAATTAACAGTGCAGATATTGCAGCAGTCCTCACTTGATCCTGTCGGTACACCTCGTGTTCGGTGGGTGCCCCCGCCGCAGGCTGAGAAAGAGGCCTCGGGGTTTGAGAGGGAAATAGACCTGTGAATGTTGTGTTGGGTGCAACTTCATGGAGCTTTGTTTTGTGTACGTGCTTATAGCCATGTTCAGAACTAGGCAGCGATGTTGCCAGCAGCTGTCAAGATATTCAGAGTGGAAACAAGTTTCCGCTGCTTTCTACAAGCCATGCAAAAGTTATTATTTTCATCCAAATTGTGTCTCTACTAAGTTATAACGGATTTAAAATGCTCCGTGGGAGTGCTGGACGAGTTCCTGTCTTGTTTTTCGTGTATAAAAATATCTGCAGGCGGCTGTCTGTACTGGCCAAGGAAAGAGTACAGTCAACAGGGTGGAACCCAACGAACAGTAAATTCCAAATCCCTCCAATATTTCAAGTTGGAGACAAAAAACAATATTCAATTGTCTGCGAATATAAAAAGTAATTAAAGAGAGTTTATTAAATGGCTGTCACCGTAGGCGCATTCGCTGATGCGGTTTCTGGTTGTTTCCTTGTGACACCTGGAAAGCCACAAATTCTTGCTGTCTTCACAGTCGGTGCTCCCAGCGCTGAGCTTGAAGATGGGCGAATGTTCGCGCATTTAAATGTCCATTTTAAAGGAATTAGAAACGGTTATTTTATGCGTTTGATGAGTGGAACAAATCCACCTGTCGTGACACCTGAGTGCAGAGGCTTGAAAAAACAAGTGAAAATTCTTCGTCTGCTTGCTACTTTTTCTGTCTGCATGCAAAGCCCGATGGTGAACTGGAGCTGCCGTATGGGGCTGTATTTTCAAAGTGAAGTTTCTTTGCGGAATCCCTTAGGGCATCTGAACTCCAGTGACATGTGGAATGTCTTTGCTGTATCTGCAAATTAGAAGCAATCAGTAGAGAAAGAGAGAAGTGGAAACTATCGTCTATCTGCTGCATCAAACTAATTAAAATATTCCCTCAAGTGTTGGCATTTTCCATTAAAACAAATTTTGGGGGGTTCGCCTTACGCCCAGCAGCGAGGCAGCGCGGCCTTGCTGCCCACGGTTTCGATCTGAGGCTGACAGAGCAGCAATTTCTGTTGTTCCAGGATTTGCTGCTGCTGCTGCTGCTGCTGTTGTTGTTGCTGCTGCTGGAAGAGGGCCAAGGGTTTTCTGCTTCTGCATGCGTTGAGCAGCAGCGCATGGACGAGCTTTGCAGCATCGCCGATGGCTGCATGCGCTGATTTCTGTGTCTCTCCTTCAGCCCCACAAACAATTCCCTCTAAAAACCCCAGCACCTCTCCCGAGCGCATTGCCACGTCCAGAGCCTCAAGGGCACCCCGGTTTCCCTCTGCTGCCTTCACCCAGTCCAGCAGCAGCCGCAGCAGCACCCGCTGCAGATGGACGAACACATCCTGTGGGCTTAGGGGTGCAAACTGCTGCTGCTGCTGCTGCTGTTGCTGCTGTTGCTGCTGCTGCTGCTGCTGCTGCTGCTGCTGCAGCAGCTGCGCGTTAAAGATGTCGCAGGTGCGATCTATGAGCGCCTCCTCAGCAAGGAGCTGCATGTACACCCCAAACCGCCCAGCAAAAGAAGTGTCTCCTGTCTCTGCCTGCCAGCTGTCAGCAACGAGGAGAAGATCATTGGGAAGGCCACATGCAGCCTGCTGCTGCTGCTGCTGCTGCTGCTGTTTGTCTCTCTTCCGTAGGCCCGCTGCATGCAGCACTTCTAAGCAGCAACGCACAGGCAGGTTTCCCTTCTGCAGCAAATCTGCTGCTGCAGCAAACGCTTCAGTTGCAGCAGCAGAAGTGGCAAGGGGAGACAAAGGAGGAGGCAGCGCGCTCCACGCAAAGTCGCAGCAGCGCAGCAGCAGCAGAACAGCGCGATCTGCACCCTCCAGATTCCCCTCTCTCTCCCTTGCTGTCTCTGGCAGCGACTCGCAAAGCAACCTGCAGAGACACCCGAGACAAAGACGAGCAGAAGCATGTGCTGCTGCAACAGCAATCGTAGCAGCAGCAACAGCAAGAAACAGCAGCAGCAGAAAGAGCAGCAGCAGCAGCAACAGCAGCAACAGCAACAGCAGCAGCAGAAGCAGCAGCAGCAACAAACCTGAATGTTGTGTTTCCGGTGTCTCCATTTGAGCAGCCAAGGAAAAGACGCGAGAGTAGCGCTGCTGCTGCCACATGCACGCTGTCTCTGACTCCAAACAGTTGCTGCTGCTGCTGCTGCTGCTGCTGCGCTGCTGCAATGGAGGGGAAGTGCAACGCGAGGTCCAGCAGCAAGGCACGCAGAGACAGATGCGGAGACTCAGCAGCAGCAGCAATCTCAAACAAAGAGGGAAGCGGCAGCAGCCCAAACCGCAAAGGCCAAACTGTCTCCCCCGGGCTGTACAGCGAAGCAACCCACTGCTGCTCTTGCTGCTGCTGCTGCTGCTGTTGCTGCTGCTGCTGCTGC
>NPHX01000617.1:16930-33994 GCA_002271815.1 Eimeria falciformis
CGCTTTTCCTGCTGCTGCTGCTTTTGCCGCTTTTCCTGCTGCTGCTGCTCCTGCCTTCTGGATTGGTGGTGCGGTTAGGGTGTAGCTACTGCTGCTGCTGCCTCTGTTTGCTGCTGCTGCAGTCTGCTGCGCTGCTATCAGCCATTGGCTTGCCTCGCTTTGGGGCAGGCGCGTCGCAGGAGGCGACACACGAAGAAACCATAGAAGTAAGCAACAGCAGCAGCAGCAACAACAGCAACAGCAACAGCAGCAGCAAGAGCAGTAACTGCCAAATGGACTTACTTTAAGGTTTAGGGTTTAGGGTTTAGGGTTTAGGGTTTAGAGTTTTAAGGTTTTGTGAATGTACACAGAGCTGGTGCCCCGCGAAGCCGTACGCAAAGGTGAGGAGACACCCCGTTTGTGTGGCATTGTGTGTCTCCGTTTGCGTCTTGTCTGGCGATCCTTCTGTCTCCTGCTGTCTCTTTTGTGTATCTTTTCTTGCTGAGCAAGCATGTTGCTGCATGGAGACAGACCACAGGAGGCAAGAGACATACAGAAGAAGCAGTGCTAGCAGTGAGAGACAGAAAGAGACAGTAGACTGTTTGCGTCTGTCTCTCTGCAGGTGCTTGAGGCCTTGGACGAGGGGGAGACGCACCCAGAGGAGACAGGCGGAAACACCGACGGCGCCTCATCAGCAGCCGCAAGCCAGCAGCAGCGGCAGCAGCTGCAGCAGGATGGTCAGGAGCAGGAGCAGCAGCAGCCAGCAGCAGCTGCTGCTGCTGCTGCAGGCCCTTCAGAGCAGGTTGTTGTCTCTGTAGCTTCAGAGACAGAGGCGTCCTGCAGCAGGCAGAATGGCAGCAGCAGCAAGGAGACAGGAGAGACACCTCAATGTGCTCAGCTGGAACTGCCCAGCCATGCAGTAGCAGCTGAAAACTCCAATGCCTCGTAATCACTCCTGCTGATGCTGCTGCTTATTCTTCTTCTGCTGCTGCTGCTTGTTTTTCTGCTGCTGCTGCTTGTTCTCCTGCTGCTGCTGCTTATTCGCCTTTTGCTGCTGCTGCTTGTTCTCCTACTGCTGTTGCTGCTTGTTCGCCTTTTGCTGCTGCTGCTTATTCGCCTCCTGCTGCTGCTGCTTGTTCTCCTCCTGCTGCTGCTGCCTCATGCAGAGAGAGACGGAGACACTGCGATAAGCAGCAGGCGCTTGCAACATAGAGAGGGAGACAGGCAGCCGTGTATACACCCCACGAGGAGCAGCAGCAGGGAAAAGAGACAGTTGTTTTCTGTGGTTTGCTGCTGTGGTGCAGATGTTCTATATGCTTTGAGATGTTTCTTGCCTCGGCGGCGGTGCGGCTGCTGCCCTGCAAGCACATTTACCACAAACGGTGTATAGACACCTGGTTTGAAAGAAGTCCTGTAAGTGTCTCCTTTTCTGTCTCCCTTGTCTCTTTGCGTTTGTTTGTTATGTCTCGTGTATCCATGCATATCTCCTCCTCCCTCCGTCCTGTCTCAGTTAGCAGAGGCGCGTTGTTTGCGGTGTCTGTACACCCCATTATTTTGTGTACTGGTGCCGCGTCTTTGCAGTTATGTCCCCTTTGCATGCGGGACTACGCGGAGGAGTTGGGGGCCCCTGCCGACGGGGGCCCCCAGCAAAGCGTAGGGTCTCATTTAATAGCAGATGCTTCTGCAGCGCTTGCGCTTTTGGCATTTTTGGGGAACCAGCAGACGCGGCGTTCCTCGGAGGCAGACGAAGTGTGAAGTGGCTAACCAGGAGTGCTGGTGGCTGGTCGCCCTTTGGGGTGTACATACACTGCGTTTTTGTCTCTCTTGTGAGCTTTTTCTCTCTGGTCTTCGTTACTCTTTAATTCGAGGAGACGTGCGTGGGAGGCTCTTTCCTGCTGGAATCAAAGGGCGCCCGTTTATGTCTTCTTTTCTTTGAATTTGTCTCTCTTTGTGTGTGAAGTGTCTCTTTTTTCTTATCAAAGTGTCTGTCTTTTGTGTGTAAAGTGTCTCTTTTTTGTGTGTAAAGTGTCTGTTTTTTCTAGGTGAAGTGTGTCTCTTTTGTGTGTAAAGTGTTTGTTTTCTCTTATCAAAGTGTCTGTTTTTTGTGTGTAGAGTGTTTGTTTTTTCTTATCAAAGTGTCTCTCTTTTCTGTGTGAAGTGTCTGTCCTTTCTGTGTAAAGTGTCTCTCTTTTGTGTGTAGAGTGTTTGTTTTTTCTGTGTAAAGTGTCTGTCTTTTGTGTGTAAAGTGTCTGTCTTTTGTGTGTAAAGTGTCTGTCTTTTGTGTTTGAAGTGTCTGTCTTTTGTGTGTAAAGTGTCTCTCATTTCTGTGTGAAGTGTCTCGCTTTTTGTGTAAAGTGTCTGTCTTTTGTGTGTGAAGTGTCTCTTTTTTCTTATCAAAGTGTGTCTCTTGTTTGTAAAGTCTCTCTTCTTGTTGTAAAGTGTCTCTTTTTTCTTATCAAAATGTCTCTTTTCTTTGTAAAGTGTCTCGTTTTTCTTTGTAAAGTGGCGCCCTTTTGGTTATAAAGTGTCTCCCTTTTTTGTGTTAAGTGTCTCTTTTTTCTTATCAAAGTGTCTCTTTTTTCTTATCAAAATGTCTCTCTTTTCTTTGTAAGTGTTTCTCAATGCCATCCACGCACTGGCCAAGCGCATGCAAGGTCTTCTCCCAGGCCCCAAAAGGCACAACGCATGCATCTCCTGCGCCTCACCACGCAGAAGGGGTTGCTGCTGACTGTTGTGTGCATGTGTGTCTCCTTAAGGAGACACACATCTCTGTATAAGGAAACACACGTGTCTGTACAACGAAACACATGTGTTTGTACAAAGGGACACATGTGTCTCTAAAAGGAGACCCACATGCCTGTACAAGGATACACATATGTCTGTACAAGGAAACATCTGTCTGTACGAGGATACACCTGTCTGTATAAGGAGACACCTGTCTCTACAAGGAGACACCTGTCTGAACAACGAGACACCTGTCTGTCCAAGGAGACACACATGTCTGTACGAGGAGACACCTGTCTGTACAAGGATACACCTGTCTGTACAACGATACACCTGTCTGTACAAGGAGACACCTGTCTGTACGAGGAGACACCTGTCTGTACGAGGAGACACCTGTCTATACGAGGAGACACCTGTCTGTACGAGGAGACACCTGATTGTACAAGGAGACACCTGTTTGTACGAAGAGACACCTGATTATTCAAGGAGACACCTGTTTGTACGAGGAGACGCCTGATTGTACAAGGAGACGCTTCTCTGTACGACGAGACACCTGTTTTTACGACGAGACACCTGTCTGTACAAGGAGACACATGTTTGTATACGGAGACACCTGTCTGTCCAAGGAGACACCTGGCTGTACAATGATACACATGTCTGTCCATGGAGACACCTGTTTGTACAAGGAGACACCTGTCTGTACAAGGAGGTACACCTGTCTGTCCATGGAGACATCTGGCTGTACAAGGAGATACACCTGTCTGTCCATGGAGACACCTGTCTGTACAAGAGACACCTGGCTGTACAAGGATACGCCTGTCTGTCTAAGGAGATACACCTGTCTGTCCAAGAAGACACCCGTCTGTCCATGGAGACACCTGTCCGTACAAGGAGGCACCTGTCTGTATAAGGAGACACCTGCCTGTACAAGGAGACACCTGTCTGTCCAAGGAGACACCTGTCTGTACAAGAAAACACTTTCTGTCCAAGGAGACACCCGTCTGTCCAAGGAGACACCTGTCTGTACAAGGAGACGCATGTCTGTCCAAGGAGATACACATGTCTGTACAAGAAGATACACCTGTCTGTACAAGGAGACACCTGTCTGTCCAAGGAGACACACATGTCTGTACAAGAGGATACACCTGTCTGTACAAGGAGAGACCTGTCTGTACAAGGAGACACCTGTCTGTACAAGGAGACATATGCCTGTATAAGGAGAAACACATGTCTGTACAAGAAGATACACCTGTCTGTACAAGAAGATACACCTGTCTGTACAACGAGACGCCTCTCTGTACAAGGGAACACATGTGTTTGTACAAGGGGACACATATCTATACAAGGAGGTACATGTCTGTGCAAGGAGACACATCTCTGTACAAGGGGACATATGCGTGTATAAGGAGGCACATGTGTCTGTAGAAGGAGACGCATGTGTTTGTAGAAGGAGACACATGTGTCTATAAGAAGACAGATATCTATAAGGAAACAAATGTCTTTTGAAGAAGACACATGTCTCTATAAGGAGACACATGTCTGTACAAGGAGACACATGTGCCTGTGTGTCTCCTGCATGTGCTTTCGCAGCGTTATGCCTCTTTATATCAGCAATGTTCCTAGCGTTTGTTTGTTTTCTGCGCGCATCTGTCTGAGCACAAGTGTGTGGTAGAGTTGTATAGAGATGTCTATTTTAATGTTTTAAAAAATGTCTTCTTAGATGTTTATGTCGCACCTGTTTGGCTGCACGCCTGTCTCAAACAACCGCTTATCAAATGGGCCCGCATGCATTCTCCTCTTCTGTCTCCTTTAGGAGACAAGCCCTGCTAGACGTAAGGGCAAGAGGAGACAGCAGGAGACTCCCCTCCCCCATTGTTTTGTGTTTTGTGGCCCCGCGAAGCCTTGTGGCTAGTCGGTGGCCGTCCGGCTGCTGCCGAGGGCGCTTTGTAAAGTTTACTGCGCTTTCGAACTGTCTCCTCTGTAGCTGCACTGTCTGCCCTTCTCTCTAGCTGCACTGTCTGTCTCCTCTCTAGCTGCATTGTCTCTTCTCTAGATACCGTTTCTGTCTCCTGTAGCTGCACTGTCTCCTTTCTAGATGAAGTGTCTCTTTTCTAGACGCAGTATCCCCTCTCTAGGTGCACTGTCTGTCTCCTCTCTAACTGCATGAGTATTGTTTCTGGTAGGATTCCATTGTGGAGTGGAGTCGAGTCTGAAGCACTGAGGCGTAGCATAGCTATTGTGGATAGCCAAGCGAGCTAGCAGTGGCTAGCTGCGAGGTTTTCTCAGGTTGAGCAGCGCACCCCTGAGCGTCCTTGCCATAGAGTCCGGCAGCAAGGAGACGTTTCTGCATGGGCACAAGCAACCCCTGCATGCAGCTGCCAGCAGCCTCAAGTATGAGTGCGACCTTTCCGTTTACTACGGAGCAGCAAACACCAATAAGGAGCCTCTCCACTGAGTGTCTAGACAGTCGAGCTGCTGCTCACAAGTTGTACAAAACAGAAAATTCTTGGAGACAAATTTTCTTCATGGCATATTTTTTCTGTTGGCTTCTAAGTGCCAGCGAGGCATTTCAGACCATCAAACTATTTTTGTGTTTCTTTTTCAAATTAAATACTTTTTGCCGCAGAGCAGCCGCTCTCTTTTTCAACAAACAGACCCTAATGGAACCCCTACAAAGGAGTCTTGTATTGTACGCTAAAGGACAAAGAGTCTGTCTTCCTCAAGCACTTGTTGCTTCTGAAAACCAGCAACAGACAACATGCAATTGTTGGGACGCACAGTTCAAGTTGAAGGTTTTACGGCCTTTGGATTGGAGTCAAGTCAGAAGAGGTGTAAACTACCAGGGAAGATAACCCAGCAGAACAGAGCATGCAGATGTTACCTCTGCGGATATCTGCATCACGCGCTGGCCTCACGATAAAATCTTCCAAGATATATTGGGGATGTGCCTCTGGCAATGCCTCTCTCGCTGGCTCTGACTGTGGCTGTGGCTCTGGCAGTGGCTCCGCGTCTGTCTTTGCGTTTGTCTCTGACTGTCTCCGTTTCTGTCTTTGTCTGTCTGTCTCTGTCTCTGTCTTCGGTTCACTGTCAGACTCTGCCGCTCGCTCTGGATCTGCCTCTGTCTCTGTCTCCGGTTCTGGCTCTGGCTCTGCCTCTGGCTCCGTCACTGGCCATGGCTCCGTCTCTGGTTCTGTCTCTGTCTCTCGCTCTGGCACTGGCTCTGCCTCTGTCTCTGTTTCTGTCTCTGTCACTGTCTCTGTGTTTGCCTTTGTCTTTGTGTCTGTCTGTGTCTGTGTCTGTGTCTCTGGCTCCGTCTCTGTCTCTGACTCGGTCTCTGGCGTTGTCTCTGTCTCTGGCTCTTTCGCTGTCGCTGCCTCTATCTCTGGCTCCCTCTCTGGCTCTGGCTCTGTATCTTTCTCTGTCTCTGGCTCTATCTGTGTCTCTGGCTCTGTATCTTTCTCTGTCTCTGGCTCTATCTGTGTCTCTGTCTCTGTCTGGCTCTTTCGCTGGCTCTGTCTCTGGTTCTGTCTCTGTCTCTGTTTCTGTCTTTGGTTCTGGCTTCGTCTCTGTCTCTGGCTCTGTCTCTGGCTCTGTCTCTGGCTCTGTCTCCGTTTCTGGCCCTGTGTCTGTCTCTGTCTCTATATCTGGTTCTGTCTTTGTCTCTGTCTCTGGCTCTGTCTCTGTCTCTGGTTCTCTTTCTGTCTCTGTCTCTGGCTCTGTCTCTGGCTCTGTCTCTGGCTCTGTCTCTGGCTCTGTCTCTGCCTGTGTGCCAATCTCTGCCGTTGTCTGTGTCTCTGTCGCTGGCTCTGGCTTTGACGCTGTCTCTGTCTCTGGCTCTGTTTCTGGCTCTGGCCTTACTAGAGTAAACACAAACCCAGAACCTTGCTGCTGCACGCAGCAGCAGAAGGAGAAGATACAGAGACACAGAGAGCCCGCCTATGCCTCAAATGTTTTGCACACAGACCACCAGCATGAGGGGCAGTAACATCTCTTTTTGCTGAGCAGCAGCAGCAGCAGCGACAGCATAAGAAGCAGCAACAGCTTCTGCCGCCGCAGCAGGACCTGCGGCTGAAGCAAGAGACAGCAGCAGCAAGCAAGCGGAAGCAGCAGCAGAAGCGGCGGCTAGCGGTGCGGCGTCGGTTGCTGGATTTTCTAAAGGGTACGGTGTTTGCTGCAGCACCAGCAGCAGAAGGGACAGCAGCAGCAGAAGCAGCAGCTCGCCCTAGCTTGCCTAGAGAGGCCGTTTTGCACCTTGGAATTTCTTGTGCTGCTATCTCCTTTCCGAGGCTCGTGTTCAACCAGTTCACAGAAACGCCCTGCCTCGCAGCGAGAGCTTTCAGGTGTATATACGTCGCGGGCTATTGGCAGTAGCAGCAGCAGCAGCAATCTACTCGGGGTGTCCGAGCAGCATTGGTGCAGCAGCAGCAGCTACTGCTGCTGCACCAACACCCATTGCTATTCCCCAATTCGCCTGTGCCTTCTCAGCGGGAGATGCCAAGCAGCAGCAGTAAACCAGCAACAACAGCACCAGCAGCAGCAGAAACAGCAGTAGCAGCAGCAGAGATAGCAACAGCAGAGGGCCCAGCACACTTGGCCGTCAGGCCGAGGGCGACGCTCCCACGAAGAAGACAAATTTTGGCTGAGGCCGCTCGCCCAGGCGCTTTCCAAAATGCAAACATTGCCTCTAACCCTACAAACTCATAGGCTATTGCTGCTGCTGTTCTTGATTCATCTACTGCTGCTGTTTCAATTCCTGCTGCCGGTACTGCTGCAAGTGTTCTTGTTGCTGCTGCTGCTGCTGCTGTTCTTGTTGTATCTGCTGATGTTGTTGCTGCTCTTGTTGTATCTGCTGATGTTGTTGCTGTTCTTGTTGCTGCTGCTGTTGCTGCTGTGCTTGCTATTGCCGCTGTTGCTGTTCTTGCTGCCGCTGCTGCCTGTGATGGCGGTGGTGCTTCTGCGTGGGGTGCACTTGAGGATGCAGAGGACAGCTGTTGCTGTTGCTGCTGCGTTGGTGCTGCTGTTGCTGCTACTTTTACTGCCGCTATTGCTGCTGCTGTTGCTGCTGCTGTTGCGTTGCACCTGCAAAGCCCATGGGATCGCACTTCTGCGGCGGACCCCCAGGAAGCAGCAATTGAGGCCAGAGCAGCCATGCACTAGCAGCGGCAACAATAACAGCAGCAGCAGCAGCAGCAGCAGCAGCACTCGGGGTGTATGTGCGTGTGTGAGGTTTAATACCCAAGTGTCCCTTGGCTTAGAAGGGGGGCCGCTGCTGCGCTGGCTGGTGCGTTGGAGCGATCCTCATTGTCCTCAGCAGCAGCAGCAGCAGCAGCAGCAGATTCTCGTGGCCTAGTGGACCGACCGACCAGCAGAGTCTGTAGGTTTGCTGCTGCTGCTGCTGCTGCTGTTTACTCCTGTTTGGGTGTTTCCGCTGCCATTAGCCCTTGAAATCTGTGGCTTTTAGTGTGTACTGCATTTGCTGTTAGTGCTGCGTCTCTCCGCTGCTGCTGGTTTGCCGCTGCTTTATTGCTGCTGCGGCTGCAGCAAGCAATTCTAAATGTGGCACCGAACGCTTTTAAAATCCTAAACCCAAAACATAACGGGGCATTGCCATGGATGTTGGCCTCTGCGGGTGACATCCGTGCATTCATGCTGCCTACGCCTGGATGGCGATGGCAGCAGCAGCAGCCCTTTGCTGCAACAGCAACAGCAGCAAGGGGAAGTGCATACACTCGGGCGTATGGCTGGGAGTCGTCCGTTAGGTAGCTGCGGAGGGCAGCAGCAGAAATTGGGAGTTGGGAGGCGAATTTTCTGCTTGTCTTGCTGGCTGGGGCCTCATGCGGCTCCTCGACAAACAAACGCGCAATGCACTACAATACACATTTCCTTTCTACAACAACGCAGCAGACGGGAACTGTTTCCAAGGGGTGCAGCAGCAGCAGCAGCAGCAGCAAGTGTTGAGGTGCCTGTTAGTTGAGAGACGTGTCTCTTTCCACTAAGTAAAGTCAGACGGGACAACTCCGGCACTGTCATTTCATCTCCTGCTGCCGCTGCGCTCGTGCTTTCTCTTGCTGCTGCTACTGCTGCTGCTTTTCTTGGTACTCGCGTTGCGGCTACAGAAAGGACTAAGCAGCAGCTGCATAATCTACATTTTCAATGCCCGATTTCTTCAGGGCCTCCTTATGACCTGCAGCAGAAGTGACCCTGGAGGCAGAGGCAGCAGCAGCTTCTCTGAAGAGGGAAGCTTCTTGGTTTGCTGCAGCCTCCAACAAGGAGCAGCAGCAGCGCGGAGACAGTGGCTGCTGCTGCTCCTTTGAAACGCTTTGAGGGAAGACCAGAGAGAGGTGGCCGCTGCTGTTGCTACGCCTTGCTCTCTGCAACAAAGCCAACTCCAGCAGCAGCAGCAATAGCAGCAAAAGTAGGCTGCTGCATGCAGCTGCCTTTTAGCCTGTCTGTTTAAGCCTGATGGAAGGTTCTTCATCTGCCCACTCTCGAGACTAGCAACCGTTTGCTGGGACTTTAGTTAGTTCCGCAGAATTGCTTGCTGCTAGTGGTGGAGCTGCTGCTGCTGCTGTAGCTGCTGCTGCTGCTGTAGCAGCAGCTGCTGCTGCTGCTGGTTGCTGTCCCTGAGGAAACCGCTGTCTTCTCCAAAAGAGGATCTTTTGTCGTTCCTCAAAGTGCAGAAACGTTTTTAATGGGTCGCTTGCCCTAAGAGCGTCTCACGCCCCCTTAGCCTACAGGGAGCCACAAGCCCAGTTTAAAGGCGCCGCTGCTGCTACAGGTGCTGCTGCTGCTGCTGCTGCTGCTGCGGAGATCCTGCTGGTGTGTGGGGTGTGGAGACACCGAAGCGGCCTGTGCCGTTCGACATCAGCAGCGGCAGCCCTGACAGAAGTAGCAGGAGGAGCAGCTGTCTTGTTGCAAATGTGCTTTTAAAGGGGATAGCGCTGCTTTCGGATTTCCCCGTAAAAGCAGCGCGGCTCTTTGAATGCCAGAGAGAAATTTTTAGGCCTCAAGGCCGACAGGCCATGCAGAGATAGCCAAGGCAGAGACACCTCCAGCCTTCTCCTTCGCCCTAAAGAAAAAGGAACAAAAAGAGAGTTTTGAGGCCAGGCTTGCTTCGGGAGGCAAGGCCCAGCTGCCAGCAAAAGGGAAAGGCAGCAGGCATAGCCCCTTGAAGGCGGCCTTGCTGGCGGCGCTGCAGCGCTTGTTTGTCTCCTCACCAACGCATGCAGCCCTTCAAAAAAATTCAAAAGTTTTAAAAGCCTCAAAGGGCACAGTGAATTAACGCCTAGCCAGTTTCGCAGCAGCAGTAGCAGCAGCAGCGAGGGCTGTAGGAAGGTGACCCTAGGGGGAGCCCAGCTTTCACCGTCAGGCCCCTTTGTAGGAATTGCTTTTAGAAATTTAGGCAGACTGCTTATAACGTAGCAACTAGTAGCAGAAGAAGTCTTACTGCTAACGCCACACTTTGGGACACTTCAAGTGGGTGCTGGCCAGCCAGTTGGCATGAAATGTGCACCTCCAGCACGACTCCGCATTCTGCAATTCGGGTGTCTAGACAGACTGTCCTGTTCGTCTGTGCTAGCAAATAGGCTCGTGTTTTCCTACAAAATTTTGCGGCCTTCAAAAAGCTTTTTCGAGTGTCGTAAGGTTTGCAGCAGCAGATTCTCTTTCCTCCCGAGTTTATTTCTAAATGTGAATTTGATGTGCTTCGTCTTTTCGCAGCAACTCCCAGGACAGATAAAACAAAGAAAAAGCGTTGCGATCTTCGCTTTGTTTGGCCTTAAAATTCAGCAGCAGCGGCCACTGCTCGGCGTGGGTGGCCCCTCATATATTTATTAAACCCAGACAGGCCCGATAGACCACCATAGTAAAAATCGAAGCCCAATTCAGGTGTACATACACTGAAATAAGTAAACTGTGCGTTAGTGATGTGCAGCTAACACCTTAGAGATTAGTAAGTCCATCTGGATACTATATACAAGCATGCAGGACTGGCTAAAGCAGCACCAGCTAGCCGTAGATAGCCAAGCTGCTCAAGTAGAAAAGACATGCTTTACAGCCCACCCCTTACGTGAAGGACCTCAGCCCGCAAGCTTCCTCTTAAACTTTGAAAAGGTAAAAAGAGCAAGACGTGCTCAGACTCATTTCCGTCGTGTTTAGCGAGTGCAGTGCAGTTGGAACAATCCCGTTTGTTGTGTTCAAATACAAAATATTTTTACGTAGTTTTGTGGCCTAGAATATCCCTGCTCGTAAAGGGAAATACACCGAAACTTTTGGCTTAGAGGCACCAGGTGTACACACAGCAGAGGGAGGTCGACGACTATATATACGTCGGAGCAATACGCATGCAATGAGAAATAGAAAATAAATATTAAAAGAAATTGGGTAATAACGCATAGAAAATATAAAACAAATTAAAGGGAAATATTTGGGGCGCTCGTCTCCTACTGAAAAACCCAAGAGACTGCGACTCAGCTGTATATACACTACATAAACAAATTTCACAAGGTGTTTTTGTTTCTTTCCTTTGGCGCTTCTTATTTCCGTTATCTTCAGACCTAAAAATTATTAACATGCTGCTAAAATGGCTTCCATTTGTTAGTTTGTGTTGTTGCTGCTGCTAGTGCATGCAGCGGCGCAAATACTAGCCGCAACCCATTGCACCCTAACTTCGCATAAAATATCTCTTTTCCTCATCTTTTCACTCGCATCCTTAAAATATATATAACTATTTTTCTGTAATCTTGAAGGCCTTTTGTTTTCAAGGGTCATTGTGGCTTCGCTGTGACAAATCTCCTGCTGTTTTTTCTGAGGGTGCAGGGGCCCCCCTAAGAAGAAGGCAGGGCCCTCCCTCTGCATGCTCCCGGCTATACCAGACTCCTGTTCAGAGCTGGTGTGGTGTACGTACACCTGAGGACATTCGGTTTTGCCCTGCGAGATGAGCAGCTGCTGCAGCAGCAGCCTACACAGCACCAAAGCTAGCGGCAGCAACAAGAATAGTAGCAGCAACAACAGCAGCAACTGCTGCAACTAACTGAACGGTAGCAGCAGGTGTCTCTGGTTTTAGAGATCGTGAACAGCAGCAGCAGGAACAGCAGCAGCAGCAACAGCAGCAACAGCCGCAGCTGCAACAGCAGCAGCAGCAAAGGAGGCAGCACCTATGCTGAGATAGAAGCAGTTGGGGATGGCTCTTCCCCCTGTCTCTATCTCTCTAGGATCTCCGTTGCAGCAGCAGCGGCAGCTGGTGATTTTGCTGCAGCTGTCTCCTTTCTGCAGCAGCACAAGATGAGTTCGGTGAATTGGAGCGGAGGTGCGTCTCCAATTCGCGTTGCATGCGGATTTGCTCAGGGGGTCCTTCGGGGGCCCCTTGGGGGCCCCCATGGTTTCGACCCCGTCAGACAGCCTTGGAGGCTATCTAGCGTCTCCTTTCGTTTTTGCTTTTGTTGACAAACCTATCTCTTCTTCTGCAGCAAAAGATCCTTGACCTGCTGCTGCTGTTGCTGCTGCAGGTGGTGGGAACTGGGGTTCCTCGTCGCCTGCCTCCTTCCGCAGCGGGGGGGCCGTGGCCATAAGGGAGCAGTGGGTGCGCCTGGCCCTCCTCAGCGGAGAGGCCCCCGAGCTGCTGAGGCAGGGGGCGTCTGCTGAGGCCTCAAGGAGGAGGGCCCAAACAGCAGCAGGTGCGGGGCCTGCTGCATTCTGCATGCTACAGCAGCAGCAGCAGTACCATTTATTGTCTGCCTTGTTACTGGACGATTGCTGCTGCTGCAACTGAGCCGTTTGCAGCCGCTTTGTTGCTCCTAGCCTTTGCTGCTGCCTCGGGTGTATGTACAGCTGGCGTGCATGCGCGTTTTTGTGGTTTAGATGACGCAGACGAATTCCTGAACTGGATTTTCTTGTTTGGCCTCATGGCAAGTATCTGCTGCTGCTGCTGCTGCTGCTGCTGCTGCAGCCTGATTGATTCTGTGTGCCAGAGGCCTTTAATTGGCGTTTGTGTGCCCTGAATTCTTTATGTTTTGGGGCTTGTTCGTGCATGCAGACGCTGGTTTATTCGCTCTCACGCTACTTTGCCCGTCGCCACCGCCTAGGAGAGTTTGACCAAAGAAATGTTGGGGATCGGATCCCCAGGCCGCCCCCAAGGCCCGCCGAGGTGGGCCTTAAGGCCTCAAGGCCTCAAGCCTCAGCCGAGACACCAGAAGAGACGCAGCAAGGAGACAGACGCACAGGGGAGGGAGACTGAGGGAGAAAGGGACTGAGACAGATGGAGGGGCCTGCAAACACGATAGAGACGCTCCGCGGGTCGAGGGTGGTGTACATACACCTGAACTCCGTGCATCCACGGCTGCATGTGTGCGGTGTCTGCATGCAGCCCCCCAGCTATCTGCGGCGCATTGACACTTGGTGCCCAGCAAAGGCTTACTCGTCAGTCCTAGAAGATTTTCACGCCTCCAATGGTGGGGGGCCCCCTTGGCCGAATACCCCAGGGGCCCCCCGGCCAGCGGCCAGGCAGTCGGTGCGTCTTTTGCTCTTTTAGGGGCCCCTTAAGGCCGTCTTTGCATGCGGGGGATGAGGGTTTAGGGTTTGGGGTATCTGCACGCTTTTCTATGCGGTTTGGCGTTTGCGGGGCTTTGCAGAACGCATGCACTGTTGAGATAGAAATGGCAGATAGGGGGGCCCAAAGGGAGAGCCCGCGGGGCCCCCAGCTAGAGGAAGAGAAAGAAGGTTTAGGACAGTTTGTAGAGTCAGGGTGAGGCCCCCTCTCTCTTGTTGCATGCAAGCGTGCATGCGTTTAGCAGTTCTGCGTTGCATGCACCATCTGCTGTTCTGCTGCATGCGCAGTTGGGACTGCTTGCATGCGTTTTGGGGCTTGCTGCAGCTGCGCGATCTGTTTTGAGGAGTTTAACCCCTCGGTGTTGGTGCGCGTTTTGCCTTGTCGCCACATCTTCCATCGGAGCTGTCTAGACACCTGGTTTCAAAGAAGCGCGGTGAGACTGACTGCCATCCCACGCCCCTTCTCTTTCGGTGTCTCCCTCTGTCTCTCCCTCTGTCTCTCCCTCTGTCTCTCCCTCTGTCTCTTCACTCGGTCTTGCCCTCTGTCTCCTTTCTCCGCCCCTCCCTCTGTCTAAAACTTTTGTCTCTCTGTGCTTTCTCTGTCTGTCCCTCTGTCTCCTATCTCGCCTTGGTCTTTTCCGCTGTCTCCTCTCTTTGTCTCTCTCTGTCTCGTCCTTCTGTTTCTCTGTGTCTCTTTCTTTTTTGCTACTTCTCCCTTTATCTCTGTCTGTGTCTCCTTCCTGCGTCTTTTCGCCTTCTGTCTCTTTTTGTTTCCGTACACATTCTGACTCTCATCTCTCTCTCTGTCTGTCTCTCCTCCCTCTGTCTCTGTCTGTCTGTCTCTGTCTGTGTCTGTCCTGTGAAGTGTATCTGCCTCTACTGTCTCTGGCTTTTTCTCTGCTGCAGATGTGTCCCCTCTGCATGCACGACTACAGCAGACCGCCAGCCCCAACGACTGCCTCAGCAGCAACTCGGGGGGCCTCGAGGGCTGAGGCATCCCCACTGACAACGGCTGATCGTTTTATCTCTTTTCGCTTCTTCTCCTTTCCTGGCAGACTCAGGCAGCAGCGGTAGCACCAGAGTGCATGCATGCATGCAGGCGTATGTACAGTCGTACATTTTACACATATGTATCTGTTCATGAACTTTGCATATACTGTGTGCAAACACATATGTTTGGGGCTTGCATGCGTGCATGCATGCATGCACGCACACACGTGCGGAGCATTCTGGCGGGGCACGATGCGTTTTCTGCTACTCTGTGAGGGTTTAGGGTTCAGGGTTTAGAGAGGGCCCCCTTAAGACTTTGCTTTTTTTGCGGCAGCTGAGGCCCCGCGGGAATATGCGTCTCCTTTTTATTGGCGGTTGAATCGCACGTGACGCATGCAGGAATAAATGAAGCGAGCCGTATTGTATGGGAGGGAGGGGTTCGGTGTTTACGGTGTACAGATAGGGAAATGCACCAGGAGTAGAAGGCAGACCTGAGAGCGACACTCAAACTGGCATAGAGGAGGCTCGCTGCATTGCAGAGAGGGAGCAGCGAAACGGAGAGCCAGGTGTATGTACAGATAGAGCTACGAACATTAGAGCATGTTAATTCGCATATTGGATATTGCACTGTCTGTCTGTACACTCAGAGTTGTGCCAGTTCGTACGCGTGGAATCGCGTCTGCTTAAATTTGACGGTAGAAAGCACAGCAAACTCTTTCATTTTGTTGTCCTCTTTAGATAATCCTGCAACATTTTTGCTGCCTTAAAGAATTTTGCGTCTCCAAGTCGATACATAATTAAGATATAAACGGCAATCTTTGCGTACCCTTTCTTGGTGCGGGAAAGTTTCTGCATCTTTATGCATGTCGAAGTTATTGAAGTCTTGTGGCTCATTAGATGAAGATGGAGCTTGTTTTTTGTTTTTTGTTTCATAATGTAAACTTCAACTTAAGCATGTGTAGCTGCATGCGATGAACTATGCGGTTTCTAACATTCCATTTGGGGCTCCTGACAACTTGAATGAAATCCGTCTGTTGGTCCTCCGTCGTCTTGTGCTTGTGCAAAGATTTGGAGAGAACGCAGCAGCAAAAAGCCTGTCAGAGGGGAGATGGTAGCTGTGGGTGAGCCCAGGGAAATCTGCAAGGCATGCATGAATCATAAGGAGTTTGAGTATATTGTATTATGTTAATAGATGGTATTATGTTATTATGTTATTAAAGGGTATTATGTTATTAAAGACGTAATAGGGTTTTCTGGTTTTTGCTGCTAACTAGAATATTTGGGTTATGCCGCATGCATTTTGTTTTTTTGGAAATCCAAAAACCTTTCCTTCTTGTCGGAGCACAGAAACGAATGCGAGACCCAATGCATGCGTGAGTCCTCTGAAGATAAACATAGAATAGATTCGCTAATTGGTAATTGATTAAGTGTGAAAGTTTCTGTTATATCTGCTGTCTGTCGAGGTTTCCAAAGAAAGTGTTTATTCCTTTTAATAAATTTCACCGATGGAGGCAAAATGTCTGAAAATCGCCTGGCCATAAACTTTCTTAAGAAACCCACGAGGCCGAAAATCTGTAAAGCTTGAGGATCATTGCTCATGTGTGCTACCTCTCCAGCTAAAGTTTCTGGTACGTGATTCTCCCCTGTTGAAGTTCATCTCGTCTCGGAATTATTTTTAGATAGTATTGAATATTGAATACTATATACTCTTTGACTTCCCTCGATGGTGATCTTCGAATGATAAAAGATAAGAAACATTCCACGTTGTTCACCTGCCGAATCTTCTTTTTTCTTGAAGTAACGCTAAGAGTCTGATGAGAATTTTGCATCTTTTTCCTTGGCAATTCTTGCAGGAAGCCTCGCATGTTCGCATGTTGAACTTGGTTATTTTCCCATACTTTTTGCTCATGAATTTTTAAAAGTTAATATGCATGCATTCAATAACCTTTCATGCTTCTTGATTGCACGCATTAATTTTCTCTGCATCTGCCAAATGTTTTCTTCACGCAACATTTTCTCATTTCCGTGTTTATGGAGGGCCTCGCTGGCTTTCATAAAATTTACCTTTCAGCATGCGTTTCTGGCTTTTGTTTTTTTTTATCTGTTGCTGCTGAAGCTATCTCGCAGTGGTGAATGCATGCGTCAAAGAGGGTCTTTGGTGAATTAGTTTCTTTTTTTTTCTTCATGCACCGAGAAGAGGGGTTCCTAAACGCCATCGGGGACGCCAAAGGCAGAAGGGGGAGCAAGCATTCTTTCCGTAACCTTAGATTGGTAGCGCTGTGTAGTTTCTCCTTTTGCACCCAGTTGCCTTTGAAGCTGAAGAGTTGCTTGTCCCTTTATAAACATTAATTCCGACTTTTGTATTTCTTTTTTTGAGATACGAAAAAGTCCATTTTAACCAAAAGAGCTTGGAAAGAAGATTGTTGTTTAGGTGTCTCCAGCTTGGATAGAAACGCACTTTGAAACCTGTAATAAACTAAGGAAAACAAAATATGATTTTATTAAAAGGCTGGAGGCCTTGCGGAACGAATAGAAGTGGCAGGTAACGGGGTTCCAGCTTTTTAATGCCTTTTCTTATTTCCTCGTTCTTGTCTGTTGTGTTTGACGGCGGCGGCTTAATGCATTTTTCCTCAGCGAAAAGCTACAAATCCCATATTAGCCCGCCTTAGGGCTCTATTTACTTGTCTCAAACTGGTTTTACCTTAAGTATCTAACAACATTCTGTTTAAGGGAGAAAGCGGTGAGTGCGTCTCAGCCTGTCTTCGTCTCCAAATGTAACTCCAGGTGTATGTATAGCATTTTAACAATTAAAAAATGTTCAAAGTA
>NPHX01000617.1:34247-46274 GCA_002271815.1 Eimeria falciformis
AGGACTCTACGCAAAATCGTGCGAAAACCATTCAAAACCATTGTAACCCTAAACCCTAAACCCTTAAAACCAAGCAGCCTCTGCCCTACCAGAGCAGCACTAACTTGTCTCTTATCTTTTTTCTCTGCACCGGTCTGGCCATTTAAACTGCTGTGTGGCACATGGAAAGCTTCCTTCTTCTGCTACCGATAGCAATTTGAAACCCGCGCTCTCCGCACTTCAAGACCAGCAGGGCCATACCCAATCAAGAGACAGTTTAGTCTCCTGTACCCACCGACTTAATCAACTTCATCGTAGTACCTCCCTGGCTGGTTGGGCACAGGCTTAGGCCCCGTGTCCGCTTGAGGCTCTTCCTCCTCCTCTGGAGGCTCCTCCCCCTCCCTTGGAGGCTCCTCCCCCTCCCTTGGAGGCCCCTCCTCCTCCCTTGGAGGCTCCTCCTTCTTCTTTGGAGGCTCCTCCTTCTTTGGAGGCTCCTCCTCCTCCTTTGGAGGCTCCTCCTCCTTCTTTGGAGGCTCTTTCCTTCCCTCTTTCTGACGCCTTTCTTCGTCCTGCAACAAAAACACGCACGTTGTTGATTTGGAGGGAAATGCGTTGGCAGCCCCATGGGAAGAAAAATTTCAGAAGCCACAAAAATTCAGATTTTGCAGAGGCACCGAAAAGCCACAGGCCTTTCTCTCTCCGCATCCATTTAAATAGATACTCGGCTAATGCAAAATAATTTTTAAAAACGGCTTTTAGGGCTTTTGTTGTTGCCACTCACTTCGTGAATGCGAACTACCTTGAACGAAGGGGCAGGGGAGGGGGGCTCATAGGAATTGTAGACCCATGCGGCAAAAGCAATCACGAGCAGCAACGCGAAAAGCCCCAACACATCAGGCAAAAGTTTCTTCGAAAAGAAACCCTTTTGGACATTCGGATTCGTGTTCTCTTGGACCGCCCCATCGTTCTTGTCTCCAGGCTCGGCGTAGCTTGCTTGCAGCGATAAGGATGCCTCCAAAATATCCATAGAACCGTTTCCATTGGTAGCTGTCAAACTGTCCAATACTTTTTCAGGAGCGGGAGTTGGGAACGTTCCAACAACAACCCTTTGCTGCACTATGAGGAGGAGGGAGAAAAACCAAAGATGCGTCATTTTCCTTTTAAATTAAAATATTAATAGAAATATGTTTTGGCATAACTGATTCTAATAAGCACAGTTGTTGTTTTAGATTGTTAATTGTGTGCCTTGCAGGTCTTCCTGCAGTGTTGAATATAGAAGGGAACACCAACCTTGCTCACACTGTCGCACCCAGCTGTTTGCACAACATTCCCCCTAATTTTTTTTAAACTTTAACTTTATTTTGCGCTACTTAATTTTATTTAAGTAGAAACAAAGAATTTCCTTTTTACTTTTTTTGAGAGAGCTAGACATGAACGAGCCCCTCAGCCTTCATTTTGGGCCATCCACCCTACTAACACACAATCCGAGGAGCTGGGCTATCACTTCCAACATACATAAACGAAACTATTTTAATTATAAATAACTTAGAGCACTAATTGGGACAAGTAGTGTTGAAGCAAACATACAGACGCTCCAGTACCAAATACACACACTCACATGCTATTTCTGCCCCTCCCTCGAAGACGCATTTCCTTACACCTCCTGACAACTCTGTCTTTTCCTTTTGTCGCCTTTGGTGCTGCTGCTGGTGTCGAGGCTGTTGTTGCTGCGGTGGTTGGAGCTGTTGCTGTGGTCGCTGCCTCGCCGGTTGTTAACCACCAGAAATAAGTAAATGGAGAGGGAAAGAAGAAAAGCTGGGCAAAATGCAAACTCGGATAATCTATTTTTTATTTGTCTGCCTTCTTCAGCGGCTGCCGGTGAGCCACTTCTCAACTTAGGCCTTCCCATCTTTAAAAGCACACGAAATAACGCTATTTAATTTATTTAACCATTCGTTTAGTTAGCTATTTAATGTATTTAGCAATTTACTTTATTTAGCTATGTAATTTACTTATTGCGTAAAAAACATTTCTACGCATGTACATGTCCTTCACTGCCCTCGGCTTTAATGGTCAGGCATTGATAAGGCCTGCGAGGCCGATTACTTTCGTGGTCATCAAGACATTCACTTCGATTGTAACCACTAAATAAATAACATTTAAATTTAATAGTATTATTAATGTGTTGATATAATAGTATCATTAATATCCTAATGTAATAGTATTATTGCTAATGTAATAGTATTATTAAAGCCCTAATATACTTAAGGTCGTAGTGAAACGGTATTATTTTGATCCTGGGAAGTTTGGCCGAGCTTTGCATTAGCCTTGAGCTTGTCAGAAAATGGTACGTTTTTGAAGATAACTCCACTGGGAGATTCAGGAGATATGAGAAAATGAATTTTTTCGGTCCTTCGTTGCAAGACAAGTTTGAGCTTGCTGCTGTTTAGTAGTTGAGATATCCGAGAAGATAAAAAAGATGCCGAACTCTGCTGCGCCAAAAATGTATACACTAGGTCCTCCCTGCATTGAACATCAATTCTTCCACTCGTAGACAAATTAGGACATTTATTGTGTTTACTTTGTGTGTTTTGAAAAACCGCCTAACTCTGCCATACAGAAAACACTGTAGGGTGCTTGTAAGAAAACAAGGAAGGCACTTTGACTAAATAAGCGCCTCCAAATCCCAGCTAAAAGAGGAATTATCGTTGTTTGCTTTCAGCCTCAGCGTTTTGTGGACAGCTGTGGAATCTGATGCCGCTACCTTATTCTGATAAAGCAGAATGGTCTCTCGCGTTGCTCCCAGCTTTTGAAGCGGCTCTGCTGGTTCCTTTACAAACTATAAATTAAGTTTCTTACTTCTTTTTGTAGAGGCGACTAACTCTTTCTTAGCCAGTGGACTTTGTCGAGAACGTTGCCTGCTATCAACCTCTAGCTCCGATGTAGCCTCACTCTGAACCCTCATCTGAGCCACTTGTATCCCTACCACGTCCCTCAAACCTTTTATCTTTGTAAAGGGTTTGATCTTTGGGTTTTTCAGCTTGTTGATTGGATTCTCCAGCTGCAAATATCTCCTCTTAGACTTTTTGTCAGCATCTTCAACGTCTAGCATATCCTTGTTCTACCCATCTCTCTCTTTTACATTCTTTTTCCCTCTTGCCGTAAACACGTCAGCATTTTGGTAGGGCCACGCTTAAGTTCTTTTTTGGGTTTGCTTCGTATTCCTGGCTTGTTAATCAGCTATACAGAGTGGCGATGAGATGGGATTTATAGGTTTTTGAAGGAAAAGAACTTTCAGCTGCCTATTAATTTGCACAAAGAATTTAGACGCCAATATTAGCAATTCTCTCGATTTCCCTTAAGGAATCCTCATGTTTTTGTAGAGACTTTAAGCCCCCCATACCTATGGGTGTGGACACTCTTTCTATTTCGTCATAAAATCTTTCTGGTGCACGGTAATAAGCATTTATTTTGTGCTATTTTATTGTTTAAATTGCGTATTTCAGTGTTTTGTCTTTGTTTTCTGATTAGTTTGTCTACAAAATGCGCAGCATAATTGAAATAAACTTGTTTGTAGCGGAACGCTGTAAAGACGCATGCTTTGAGTTTCTAAAATCTTGTTAGATTTATTGATTACATTAATTTTTTGATTTAGTTGCATTTTTCAGTGGGGCATTGAGAATCCGTGCAACGCAGGAACCCTTGAGGCGGGCGCCAACGCTCCTCTATCGGGGTCGAATGGTGACCCCAATGGGGTGTTAGCGCAGGTGGTCTTACGAACATTAGAAACAATGCTCAATAGCCATTTATATATATTTATTAATTTTTTAAAATTTAAAAGTAAAATGACAAATTTTGGCTGGATCCTTTTGATTCTCCTTGCAGTGCAGCAATTGGGCGCTGCGGAGACGTCCCCAGCTGCTGATCCTTCAAAATTAGCCGACAGTCAGGCTTCTTCAAATGTGGAAACTTCTTTAAATTTATCAAAAACAACCAAAACAATTCAAGAAAATCAATCCGAGTTGCTGGACATGGATGACAGCGCCCTCCTGCAGAACGAAAGATCCAATACTACCAAGGATTCCTTGCCCAAGAAAGTTACCGCTGGAATTTTGATAGGCTTGGTGATGCTCCTTCTGGTTGCTATTGCTCTAGATATTTTTACGGAGGAGGTGAGGATTTCATAAAGGGCAGCTGATGCGCTGAGCTGTAATGACAAAAAGACTGCAGTTGAGACGCGCGACTCGTCAAATTGGTTTGCCGCAGGATGAAGAGAAAGCAGAATGCTTTTCAGACAAAACGGATTCGCGGGAGTCTTTGCATTTTAGAGGTTCAGGACACACGGAAGATTCAGACTGGGTGAGAGAAAACAGACGTCTTGGCATCTGGGGTCTTTGCTCTGTCCCCTCCATTCTGTTACTCTTTCTAAAAACCAAAACTCTCAAATTAAACAAAACCTTTAAAGTCTGCATTATCCTTGAAGTTTGCGCCGGAGCCTTGCCAACGCAAGGCATCGGTGAGTCTGGAGGAAGCGGCCTTCTTGCTAGACTTGCAGAAACACTCGTTTTTTACAGAGGCCATAATCTAGACTCTCTGCAACTCCCTAGAAAGCTAATCCCATTCATGTTTCAAAACCCGCTAAGCGCATTTTTTTATTTTGTTGGTGTTACAGAAACCGCGCTCTCTTTGGGGGCGTCTTAAGAAAAGTCTTGCAGAGAAATATGAGAGACGCAGAAACACACCGGGAAGTTTTTTGTACTTCGTGATGGGCCCCAATTATGACCCATTGGTGAGCTTACACTGAGGCCTGCTGTGCCTTTCAGTTTGTTTAAGACGGAGAACTGGAGTTGGTTTTGCATCAGCCTGCATTTCCTTGTCTGTCGCTTCAATCTCATTATCCCATACTGCCAGGGCTGAGACCTCTCGGTTACCCCCAGAGGACATTGATACATGTCTCCCTAGGCTAAACTGTTTGTTTGGATGTGCTGCATCTGTCTCCCTTTCAAAGTTTAACAGGTACGATGACAGATACGAAGAGTCGACCGGTCGAAAAAAGGAAGACCAGCCAAATGTGAGTTTCTTACATGCGCCTTGCGGTCACTGCTTAGCACAAGGCATTGCGTGGATTTGTTTTGTGCTGTGTAGACAGTTTACTAACGTTTTTCAATTTTTTTAGTGGCGTGTTTGCACTTTATCGTTGAATTGTTCTTCAGACAATTCAAACAAAGTGGCTTTACCTCTGTCTCTGCCGTATGTGCCTCCTCATGCTATGGCCGGAGTCGGCAGCAAGTGGCAGCAAAACCCTAAAAGCCGTTTAAAAAAATTCTCTAGTAGTAGCCAATTTTATATTCAAATGGATGTGGAGAGAGAAGGGCCTGTGGTATCTCGGTGCCTCTGAACAGAGCTGAAAATTTCTTACTTAGAGCTTTTCTTCCGATTGGGCTGCCAATGCATACATTTCTCTTCATCTCAACAACGTGCGTCTTTTTTTGCAGGCTGAGGAAAAAGAATTTTATTACGATGAAGTTGATAAAAAGAAACTCACCTGAATACTCGGGGAGGCGGAGTGTGCAGGAGACTAAACTGTCTCTTGATTGGGTATGGCCCTGCTGGTCTTGAAGTGCGGAGAGCGCGGGTTTCAAATTGCTATCGGTAGCAGAAGAAGGAAGCTTTCCATGTGCCACACAGCAGTTTAAATGGCCAGACCGGTGCAGAGAAAAAAGATAAGAGACAAGTTAGTGCTGCTCTGGTAGGGCAGAGGCTGCGTGGTTTCAAGGGTTAAGAGTTTAGCGTTTCAAGGGTTTAGGGTTTAACGTTTCAAGGGTTTAAAGTTTAGGGTTACCATGGTTTTGAATGGTTTTCGCACGCCTTTGCGTAGAGTCCCGTCCAGCCAGATTAGCGTAAATGGACATTTCGCTGCTTGTGTTTTTGCTGGGGGAGGCCTTGGCTCCTGTAAGCGTTTGCCGATCTTTTTATCTTTTTATCCCTGGTGCTTCCCTTGCTGAGCTACGCCAAGAGGCAGAGGATCGTCCCAATGAATTTGCTACGCAAAGCCGTACAGCCTCTTGCTGTATACTTTGAACATTTTTTAATTGTTAAAATGCTATACATACACCTGGAGATACATTTGGAGACGAAGACAGGCTGAGACGCACTCACTGCCTTCTCCCTTAACCAGAATGTTGCTGGGTATTCAAGGTATAACCAGTAGGAGACACGCCTAGCTGCAACGAAACAGAGCCTTAAAGGAAGCTGGGCAGTCTGAGCAAGCAAAAGAAACAGCAAGACTTTTCTCGTAAATAAAAAAGAAAAAGCGAGAATTCTCTTTGAAAGGTTTCCAAAAGAGTTTGTAGAAGGGCCTTCCCACAGAAGGCCTCCGGCACTCAAATAGGGAAACGACAATGAGCACCAAAAAGAGTCACGGCTAGCTGGCAGCTGGCTAGGGGAGTGAAGGAGGGAGAACTGCAGCTACACGGCGTTGGGTGTCCAGGCTGAGGATCACAGACCCAGATCTTCGTGAACGGCCTATTCTAACATTGTGGGGCTTGCCTTGTGCAAAAAAGCGCATCCGAAGCAGGAGACTAGAAGAGACGAGAATAACCATTTCTGCTAGGCCTGTTTGCAAAACACAGATAGGCTGTTCCTGTCTCTATCTGTGCAGACACCTGTTTCTCCGTTTCGATGCTCCCTCTCTTCAGTGCAGCGAACCTCCTTTCTGCCGGTACTCTCCACAGAGGGATGCACCCTGGGTGTTTGAGTGTCTCTTTCAGGCCTGCCTCAGTCAAGAGGCGGCAGAGAGAGACCTTGCCTGGAAGAATGTGTACGCAGCAACACATCTCCACTCAGCTCAGCTGATTAGGGGGCTGGAGACAACGCAGCTATCTCATAAAAAAATGAAGCGTGGGCGCGACAAGAGAGAGATAGTATAAAACCTAGAGGCAGAGGAGCTCTAGTAGAAAGAGACCAGAAGCACCGAGTTAGGCTACACTGTAGGTGTTAACAGAAGGTCGAATAAGAAAACTAGGGGGCTGGAGTATGAAATAAACACATTAAGAAGAGTGGAAAGACAAAACTAGCAAGAAACCAAGCGGCCTGAAGGACAGGCTTTGGATATCAAATGACCCCTTTAAAACGTACCAGAGTTAAGTTACAGTATACTTCACGTATCGTGGCCGCTTGTCTGTGCTGAGGCCCGCATGGTCTCAGCAGTGCAAACCTGGAAAGGCAGACTTCTTTGCGGATTAACTATTTCAAAGTTATAACTTTGTTTTTATATGTTTTTGTAATTTGGCCTTTAAGCAGGGGTCTTAGTACGACCGTTACTTTGCCTTTTATTAACCTCCTGGACAAAGCCAATCAATGCATCCACGACTCAGTACCCGTCGGATTGAGAGGCTTTGCTTTTCACATGCGTTATAAGGTTGTGCTTTGTAGGTACACCTCAGCAGCCTAACCACTATTCAAAGTACAAAATTAGAACCCATACCCCCAAAACACCCCTTTTGACGCAATCCGTTTAAATCCAAGGCCTTACTGAAAAGCTTTCTTTTCGTGTTTTTAAAATACTAGGATTGTTTTGTCCTCTGTGTTCGTGAAGGCTATAAATTAGCCAGGAGTGGTTGTGGTGTGATCTAATAGTGACAACACTCAAGCCTACAGTTGCTTCATCTGTTTAATTAAAATTATTATTTGTTTAAAATGGACATGGTAATCTATTTATAAACCAATTTGTGGTAAGTATTGGAAAGCGTGTTTAAAGGGTGGCTGTCGAGAAACCGCAAGGCTGCTCGTTCCTGGACGTTCCGCAGTTTGTGTTCCTCAGTATTGTCCCGTTATAATACTACTAATAATAAAATTACATATTTTGGTTTTTTTCTTGAAATATCCGCATTAAATCCCGTTACTCTTTGGCAGGAGTCCGTCGGTCCTCTTACAGCTCACTTGGTGAGTCTGTGGCTTCCAGCTTCTCTCTCTGTGCGCCTCTACGGCCTCTTAGCCCAAAGCAGCTCTGAACTTTAGTGTCATCCTTAGCAGTACTTCAGGCTGCACATTCAATGGCCGCAGACCCCAGGAAGTCTCTGGTCACTCTAAAGGTTGTAGTTTAATACGAACCGGATTTTCAGTCTCGGGCTCAAGGCCTTGTTCCCCTGTGCATCCGTCTCGTTCTTCCCGGTCCCACGCCTGCTCCCGCGTTTGCATGCGATGCTGGGCATAAGATGAGGAGGAGGCAAGCAGACATCATCTGCTTCCTCTGTCTTCTCCCTTCTCTCTTGGCCCTTGCGGAGCCCCAGTTCCTCCTCTTAGACCGCAATAATGCCAAAGTATTAAACAGCGACAGTGCGCAGGGTGCGGCCTTGATGTTCAGGAGCGCCTTGAGGTTCTCAAACTGTCACGCCGCTCCAGCCTTCCAAGGGCTTCCATGTGAATGGTGCGGTGTCTGTACACTGCAACACACAACTCGCTCCCCTACTTCTCCAGTAACAGCAGCAGCAACAGCAAAGCCACTTCTGGCAGCAGCAAAGCGTGGCACTGCAGCAGCAGCGAAGGTCAAGTCCCCTCTCCCACGACACAAGGCAGCACCAACGACTCCAGCAGCAGCAGAGCAAGGAGGCCAGAAATCCTGCAACCAAGCAGCGGTTCTTGCTACTGCTACTGCTGCTGCTGCTGCTGCTATTCGTCCATTGAATGATTCTGGAGCCGTTTGGGCGGCTGTGCCAATTGCCAGCCTCCGTACGGCATGCCGCAAGCTGCACCTGCCCAGCAAGGGAAAGAGGGTGGAGATAGTGAGATCTCTGCAAGAGAAAGTATCTGAAGAAGAGCTTATTCAGCTTTTAGAGGCCCATGAGGGGCCCCCTGGGACTTCTGCAAAGGCCAGGCAAACGTTCGGTAGTTCAGCGGGGGCCCTTGAGGGGCCCCTTGAAGGGACGGCGAAGCTCAAGGGCCAGAAATGCCACGTCTGTAAGAGCAAATGTGCCGCTAGTGAGCAACCTTGGCAACAAAATAAACTCGGTATAAATTTAACTATCTACAATATTTCTGTGCTTATGATATATATATATATGTATTGGATATGTACACTGCAGTATCTTATTTATAAATATGTATTCTTATGTATCCGGCTCGACATGACCCTTAGCAGCAGCAGCCCGTGTGGCCAAGGCAGCTTGTCCTCACGGCTGTTGACATTGGGAGGCAGAGGCAGGAGAAGAGGGTTGTGAATGATGCTGCCGCTTATCTGCTGCTGCTCTTGTCTCTCGACTGAATCCGTCTTGGCTGCTGCTGCTGCTGCTCTTGTTGCCTTTATACGGAGTCCGCCTCTGCTGCTGCTGCTGCTGCTGCTGCTGCTATTTTGGTCTCTCTGCTGAGTCAGTCTGCTGTTTATTTTTGTGTTTGTTTTAAGGGGCTCGCTTCTGCTCCAAATGCGGGGCGACGATAAGCGTGACCGGGCAAGAAACTCTCAGGAATTTTGTGGAAAATTCCTTCTGGCCAATCAGGTACCCCTAAACCCTGAACTCCCCCAAAAAGTACCTAATCCATGCACCCCAAGTGCTGCCACCCAGCTAGGGGTTATCTGCTGCAGTTTATTGAGAAGTCCCAATTGGATTTTGCCACAGCTTTGTTATTAGTATTTTTATTATGATGCTGATCTGATTTAAAGAATAATTATTAGGATGCAGCTGACATTCTGTGGCCTCATTTTTTGTAATTATTATTTGTTGTTTTGCGGCTGCTGGCGATTCTTAGGGAACAGGAAGTTGGCAGCAATACCTTGCGAGTTGAACGCGGCTTCTGGCAATCCATTCTACAGGTGTGCTACTGTTGCTGCTGCTGCTGTTGCTGCAGCTGCTGCTGTTGCTGCTGCTGTTGTTTCTGCAGCTGCTGCTGTTGCTGCTGCTTGCTGCTGTTGGTGCTGCTGCTGCAGATGCCTTTTAGCGGCGACACCTTTGAGGCCAGCTGTGCGTTTTCAGGTGATTGGGGACGTCCCTGTGGCAAGTCTCTCTGCCGCAGTATGGGAGGAGTATTTACAGTAAGTCCTCCGCATTGGTGCATTTTGAATAGAGACATTTTAACCCTGTACAGTATTTAATAGTAAAAAAGCGTGTATACAGACAGAGTGCTGTTTCTGTTGTGTATCTACATTATTTAGGTGTCTGTTTTGTCTGTCTCAGTGCGCTTAAGAAGCGCGGTTGTTCCCCTCGGACGCAGGCGTTGCATCAGGTGGCATATTTGGCAGCTCTGAAATACGCAGTGCACACGCGGCGTCTTGACGGTCTTCACGCCTTTCGAAAGATAAGAGGATGCACGAAACGCACCCTGGTTTCTGTGCCTCTAACAGCAGAAGAGGTACAGCCGAAACCAGAACCCATCAGGGAATCCTGCGCCTTCATACGAACTGGAAGGAAACACTCCGTTGGGTTAAAACACTTAAGCGGTGTTGAGGTTTTCCGCTGTCTTGGGAACATATGTCTAGATATAGATATATTAATTTATATTTATTTCTACCTTCTTATTTATATATATGTATATCTATGAATGTACTTTTTTATATTTTATTATTTGAATTACTCTTGGAGTTCTAGCTTTGTTCGGTTTTTAAGTTGCCTGTTTGTTCCTCTTTTTCAGGTGTATCTGCTACTGGCTGCCACGCCCAAGACAATGCACTCTGCTCTCTTTGCTGTGGGTATTGGCGCTGGTCTGCGACCCTCTGAGATTTTGTCGATGCGGTGGGAAGACGTAAATATGGAGGGAATGACGGCGACCATTCGCGGCTCAAAGACAGCCACTTCAGCATCAGCCATTCCTCTTACAGATCTCGCCAGCAGAGAACTTTTGAGGTGGTAAGTTTCGTTTTCTACAGATTTATAAACTTATATGTTTTTTAAATTTATTACCGTTGTTAGCCTAAATGGGGTCTAGCAAGGAGCTTACGTTTAGGGGTTCAGGGCTGATTTTTTATTGCGAAAAGTTGCTTGCCAAAGAGAAGTTAATTTAAACTATACGCCTTTTGCATGCAGCCCCATAAATCTGCTTAATAGCCTCAGCATCAAATAGGGGTTTTAATGGTTGTGCCTCCTGAGGTGGCTCTGTGCTTAGGTGGGAGGAAGAGGGAAGGCCAACAAGCGGCTTATGTTTCTACGCCGAGGGGATACGAAATGCGCGCAACAGAGCAAACATTGAAAAAAAGACGCCAATACGTAAGCAGAGTAATGCTATTTATTTACCCCAATAATAATAGTATATTCATAATCCCCAATAGCCGTATATTTGTAATCCCAATCTGTATATATATATATATATATATATATATATATATAGATATAGATATACAGAGAGAGAGAGAGAGAGAAAGAATGGCTCACATGTTGTATGGTTTAGGGTGGGCAGCAGCATAAAGTATGCAAGCTGTGGTTGATGGCGCTTTCATTATTATTTGTACTATCCCTCGGCCTCCATTTCTATTATTCGCATTTACGTTGTTTAGTTGTTTTTTCAGCAGGGTTCTGTCACTGTCACTACACTTAGAGGGCTTTGGCTTTTTATTTATGCGTTGGTCGTCTCAGGATCGTTTAAAAAAGCTCTGCAGGCCGCAGCGCAGAGGTAACGCAGGAACCCTGGCCTCTATCTGTACTTGAGAAAGCGTGTTTCGGCCGCATAAGCCTGGCGTGTTTACTGCCGCTTATTTATTATAATTGTTATAACTATTTTTTGTGGTCTCTGCAGAGCGGGGATCGACGAGACACCTGGCGGGGAGCAACGGAGGATCTTTCCTTACATCCTCAGGCAAGAAACGATGCCAACAGCAGACAGGCAGCAGACAAGAAACACATAAGCTAATTTACATTGAAGTGCAAGCATACCTGTATATAGTAATTCTTTGGATTATTATCCCTAACGATGTCATTTCTTGGGTTTTGTTCGTGGAGCTTACAGACACTCCTTTGCCACCATCGCCGCCACTTCAAACCCGCCAGTGCCTCTGCCAGTGGCTCAGGTATGCAGGTGTATTTAAGTTTATATATATATATATATATATATATATATATATAT